>RCUC01159405.1:0-63881 GCA_003697995.1 Taxidea taxus jeffersonii
TTTTTTTCATAAAAAAGTCACTAATATTGAAAATCAAGTCAAATAATTATTTTAATTATGGTTTGATAAAGTTGTCCACTATAGTCCTAATCTTAAATGTGATTAACACACATTCACCCCATCTGAATGTAAATCCAAAATTTACTTTATGATTAATCACATTCTGCATTATTGTATATTCTTTAGATGTGCCATTTGGAAACATTTAAGTATTTGAAAAGTAAATCTTCCCAGGAAGGAGCTTCAGACCTTGAGTGATTGGCTATGAGAAGTAGCTCCAAATTTCACCTTACTATTGCATGTTGTGTTTATGTAAGTTACACTTATATTTAACTTGTTACTTTTTAAGACTCATACTCTAAATCTAGAAGGTGCAGGACTCTAGAGGAAGAAGTTTGAATAAAGAAGATCCTGAGGCCCAAAGGATTTGGAATCTCTTAAGATCTCAAAGGAATCAACTAAGTCAGTAATGAAAGGATCATTATCTTCCTTTAATAGTTTCTGTTATATTCATACTTGCAAAGGCTCCCTCATTAATGGGTCTATACTGCATTCAAGCTGCTCCAATTTAAAAGAAAATACTATAATTTGCTGCAAAACTCTTCTGGAGAAGAGCCACTAAGAACTAACTTTGGTTTAGTCTCAGGACCTATATTTTATTTCTACCTCAGTTGGTACTATACATCTTCCATCAAGCTTTAATGCACCTTGCCCCTAAATTCTATCCTATTATCATAACTGTAATTTAGCTCCTCTGGCTGGATAATTTGATGATCCATCCATATGTGCAATGCTTTGAGCCAATGACCTTGCCTGCCTGGTTCCTTGTCTCTGGGTATGTCTCCATAGCCCTTGATAAGCTTTCTTCTCCAATAATCCTTCCAGGCCGCAGATTTAAATCCTAGCTCCTGTTACAGTTGTGGTTAAAATGGTAATCAAGGCAATATTTTCATACACATAGTAGTAGTTTTATATTTAAAGCAAACAAAGGAAAACCCAGTTTTGAAAAAAAACTTTAATAGTTACCAGTTATATATACTATCCTATCATAATAATTGTTACATTGTTTTCTCAAATGTTTGTGTACCACATTGTAAACTTAGGCTTAATGAAACTTTATGAAATAAACAAAACACTTTCTTTAAGCCAGTAGAACCGTGTCTACTGTGTATATAATTAGCTATGTGTATTTTCTGAATCCTAATACATTCTACGTAAGAATTCATTTCTCTCTCTTCCCCTTAAAACAGTTAAGAGTGATATTTCAGGAAGTTATACTTTCCTTAAAGATTCTCAAGTCGCCCTTAGCTATTTTTACACAGGTCAAGATATAGCTTACATTCTAGCTTAATAAAAGAGGGAATGATTTTCTTTCCTTTCCATTCTCACATAATTTACCTTGAGTGAGAGAGCTGTCTTCAGCACATCTGGTTGCAAGACAGAACAATGAGATGTTTATAACAAAATAATGTTGCATAATGAAGCACTTCAGGTATATGAAAAGTGAATCTCTAGAGATTAGAGCTGTAATTTATTTTGTTCTGAAGATGAACACCTGTTAATAGTAATTTTTCCTTATGATAGTGATCTTTATAAAATTAACAGTGATTTATATTCATATTTGAGGATTAATCCATATTAAATTTGAGTGCTAAGGCAATTTCAAATGAGTAAAAATCCTTTTTCTGTAGGTCAAAAGCAAGTATTGTGAGGATGTAAACCGGTCTTTAGGAATGAAAGGCAAGTGTTAGAAAAGGGACATCCGTTTCTTTGGCTAACAAGTTTCTCTTTGAACATGCAAAGGTGTATAAAGGAGACAAGTGGTGAGTGGTTATTTGTCATTAACATCTTATTGTGTCTGTTCAATCAAATGCTTTCTTCTGAACGTGAAACTAAGATGTAATGGAAGAATGCCCATAAAAATATCATTGCTTTTTTTTTTCTTTTTTTATGAAAAAATATCTCTGAGTTGACAGTGTATAAATATATACCAGTTCCCTCCCTAAATTGAAACTAACTTGAACTTTGATTACTGTAAAAGGGGAATATTCAGGCTATTCTTAAATAGTTGTTAGGCAAACAAAACTCAGAGTGGTATTTACTGAATTTGTAAATTAAAATAATTCAAAAGAAACAACTCATTTTGGGGTCTGCATTTGACTGCACAACCCCATATAGGATCACTGTCAAGCAAAATAGCGTGGCAGTTAGAAGCACTGTCTCTACAGCCCATCTGTGAGCATATTTTGATACAGTCTGTGACCCAGTGCAGTTGCTTACCTGTCTCACTTTCTCATTTCTGAGAGAGGGATGAGGATAGCTAGCTTGACTTAAGAGGGCTGTGATTGGAATCCAATGCATCAGGACATGCAAAGTCCTCAAGAATAAAGCCCAGCTCATGATATAGTAGTTATTATCATGATTACAACGTCAGAGACAGCATATAAGAAAAATTGAGTGAGAAGTCATATTTTTGATCATAACTAAATTATTTTTTAATGGGAGGACAATCTGGACTTAACCTTTAAGGTGCTCCAAGGTATTTAAAGTAACTAGGTAGTATGGGCTGAATGTTTGTACTCCCCACCCCCTGCCATTGATATACTGAAATCTGAACCCCCAAAGTGAAGGTATTGGGAGGTGGTGGCTGGTGACTTTGAGAGATGATTAGGTCATGAGGTTGGAGCCCACATGAATGTGATTAGCGACCTTATAAATGAGACCCAGGAGAGCTCTCTAGCCTCTTCTACTATATGAGAATCCAACAAGAAGACAACAATCTAAGAACCAGAAAGTTTGCTCTCACCACACACCAAATCTACAGGAGCCTTGATCTTGGACTTTCCAACCTCTGGAACTGCAGGAAGTAAGTTTCTATTTTTAATTAGCTGCCAAGTCTATGGTATTCTCTTATAGCAGCCTAAAGAAATTAAGACACCACGTCTAGACTGACCTAATACTGAATGCAAATATCTTCTTCTTCCTCCTTCCCTCTACTTCTCCCTCTCTCTCTCCTTCCTTCTTTTATGTGGAAACTTAACCTCTAAAAATATGGACAAGTGATTTTAGCTACAACCTCAACAAGATTAAATAAAATCATATCAGGACTTAGGAAATTATTGGTAGTTATGACTCTGTTTACTGAGAATAAAAAAATATTTTATTTTTCCTGACTTTTCTCCTGTTTTGATAGGATTATTTAACCGAGATAGTGAGGGAGGGCTATAGACATCTGTCAAGAAGGCTGCTGAAAATATCTTTCATTATGTTTCTGTGAGAGCGGACTTAATTGAATTTTAAATAAAAGTGACCTAGTGATTTTAATTGACTATAAGCTCATACTGAGACAACACAGAACTGCAGCTGCAAACAGAGATAAATTACTTTAGGCTGTATTGGAAATGCATCTCAAGCAAGGGAGGTGAGAGTTTCAGCCATATTTTGATTTCTCTCTTTATTAGAGGAGCACACTTTAACATGAATGTGGCAAATGAAAAACCTATTATAAGGCCAGAAAATTGGAAGGAGCTGGTTAATGGTCTAAGAACTCTGTCACATGAGGGGAAATGGAGGGAGCTGGGATGCTTAGCTTAAGAGGAAGAGAAATAGGAAAGTTATGTTTATTGCTCCCAATGTATAAAAATGGAAGTTATTCTGATGCTGTGTCATTCTACAGGTTTCCGATTCTGTGTCATGCTACAGGACAAAGTTAAACAGTACATGGGAGCACATGGAGAGTATGAAGCTTGAAGGAGAGCAAAATACACTACCCCTGATAATTTTGAATTAAAGTCATTTAAGAGGGAACACCCAGGTGGCTCAGCTAGTTAAGCATCTGCCTTTGGCTCAGGTCATGATCCCAGGGTCCTGGCATTGAACCCCATGTCCGGCTCTCTGCTCAGGGGGAGCCTGCTTCAGAACCCCCTCCCTCTGCCTGCTGTTCTGCCTGCTTGTGTGCTCTCTCTCTGTCAAATAAATAAATAAAATCTTTAAAAAAGTAATTTAAGAAACAGCAAGTGCAAGAAGGACATTCTAACCCTCCATTGTCCCCTTCAAAGCAGGAAATAAATATCCCATATTAGGTACCTTCCTTATACCAGGAGAGTAGGAGACACCCCCATTGTCAGAGGGTGGAAACTGAGGGCCATAAATGCTACTTCCTCACAAATTTGCTACCCCAAGCCCGAACTTCTTTGTCTTGTCAATTCTTCACAAATTTACTGTTTTTGTCTCTAAAAGCTATGAAATCTGCCAGCTTTAATTTCTTTGAGTCTCATATCTTCGGGGATCCTGTACATATAATGTTAAATTTGTTTTTCTACTGCTAATCTGTCAATTTAATTATTAGACCAGCCAAAGAACCTATAAGTGGAGAAAGAAGTTTTCCTCTCCTACAAGCTCAAACTAGGAAAAAAAAATTGTGTTTTTTCAAGAAATGACAGCTTTAAAAATATAAAGAAAGAAATATTCTTAGATTCTGAAGTTTACAAAAATCTTACTGATGATCTGTCAAAAGTGATACAGAGATAATTTCTTCACTAGGTGCTAACTAAACTCAGAATTCTCAGTTTTTCTGATGGCCTCTGTCTAATTGATTCTGAGGATAAGTGGGACTTGAATCTCAAGGGCTAGCATGCTGGTCTATGTTTGTGCAATCCTTGTATGTTGTGGAAATTATACTGAGATGAAAATATTTTACACAAGGTTTTGAGATATACCAGTCTTTTAAGGTATAAAATGCTTTGAGGCCATGTTGTGTGAAAATGTTTTCAAATAAATAAAGAAAAAAAAAGTGGCTGTAATGCAATCAACTGAGTAGACTAGTGCTATCCTATGAAACAAGTCTTTCAGTTATACCACATAGCTAAAGGGAAAAATTGCTAAATACAGCAACAACAAAACATTTCCTAGTAGCTCGGCATTCTTATGATGTTAGTGCTCATTTCACTAACAGGCCAAATACCTGAAAAATTGGTATTCCAATTTCTCAAAGATTATTTGAGATTATTTATAGATACCATAGAGTTTCTTAACAACCTTGGATTTCATTTGGTTATTATTTTGTGCTATTCATTTGAGAAGTCAACATTTATACTATATGTTACATTTACTGAATTGAAATAACCATAAAGTAAAATATAAAGTCATATTTTCTTATTTAGTGAAAAGTTCTATAAGGATAAAACATGACAGATGTTTCATTTATTTATAAAAATCACAGAATGGGAGCCTAATTCTCCCTATAATTCATAATATTATTTTCAGATTTTAATGTTATGTTGTCTCTTCATAACCTGAATCATTAAGATTTCCTCAGAAAGAGTTTAGCTGTCTGCCTGTATCAACTTGGCTAAACTAAGTGTTCATAGTTTACAGACTTGCTTTTTAAAATTATTTTAATATAGTGTCAAATAAACCTGCCTCAATTATCTTAAAAAAAAAAACACATTTAGTAATACTTTTCTACCTATCATTGAGTCTATATATGGCATTCTATGAACCAACCTGTCCATGAGCATGCATAGTTAGGAAGCAGTAAAATTCAGGGATTACACACAATCAAAATATGAAGGCATTGAGATAATAATTAAATAAACACCTGGTCACATGAGCCAGAAATTGCTAGTTACTACTCGATATCCTTTCTTTCCTTTCTTAAGAAAAGATACTCTCCCACTTCTACATTTTATTTAAGTGGCCCTGTGGTATAGCTAAAACATTACATTTACAGCTTCCTCCTTTACCAGTTGTGGCCATATGTGTAAATTCTCACTAATAAGATATAGATACAAGCTATTAGTAGGACTTTTGCAAAGCCTCCTTAAATGGAACTAAATTATCTAGGGGGAGTCCTTTGCCCTTTGCCCTTTCCTTTCTCTTGCCCTTCCACTTGCCGCAACATGTAAATGGAATTAAGAGTTCTGATCCCGTCTCACTTTGGATAGGTACAGAAAGATGTGCATGCAGCACAAAATAGAAGAAATAGGGGTCTAAGTTGCTTAATGACATTATGAAGTCATCTCACCCACCAATCTAGTAATACCTGCTGATGTTCTTTTTTGAGAAGGTAAACACTTGTTCATTTTAGTTGCTGGAGTCTGGTTTTAGCTACAAGTAACAAAACACAACACCTAACTGATAGAGACACTCTTAAGAGTGTCTTAAGATGTGAGTGGATGTATCTATAAGAGCAGCATATCTATAAGAGCAGCAAAATGACTTGATTTATTTTGCATGAGGCCACAATGTAGAAAATACTTAGGGGAGGGGTGTGAGTGTATTAAATTATTTTTGTGTGATTGAATATATAACCATCAAAGAAATATATATATATATATATTTGTGATTTAATAACTCTTTTTCCGTAAGTACAATATCCACCATAGTTCAAATTAAAAACAACTGGGCCGGGGATAGTTTTCTAGAATATTTGTGAACTGATTCTTAAATATTTCTGCCAAGAAAAACTATGGCAAGGAGAGACCACCTGCATGACACAGATGATACTGAATTATCACACAGAAAAATGAAAATGAACCTAACATTGGAAAACCACCTATCATACTTCTCAAAATACTGTCCAACAGAAATTAATGTCTCTAATGGGTTCTCTGTTGCTTTTTGGCATGAGAATTGATTAAACTTGGATAGTGATAGAAAATATTCTAACAAAAAAATGAGGTCATTGGAAAACAACTGTGTACATTTCAGTATTTGACACAGCAAAATGCATCGCTGATGCTCAAAGATAAAATGCTAATAAATATACTAATTTCCACTACTATATTGTATTTTGCCTTTCCCCACCTTAGCTCCAGATGGAGAAAGAAAACCGATCATAAATACAACAGATTTTTAAAAATCTACAAAATCGCATGTGTCCTCTTTAAGCAGTAGTTCTAAAACTTATAATTTTGACCTCTGATACACATTTAGGCTTTTCCCCTTTATTCATTCTCCAGCTCCTAGGTGTTTAGCCCATAAAATAAATGAAGTCAGAGCAGGTCCTGTATGATGCCAGTTGCATTTGATGGCAGAGATACCAGAAAGCTGTGAGTGGTGAGCCAGGAGCTTCCTTTTTCATTTCCAAGTGTAAACACTGGCCTTTGCTATGATACCTGCAAGTGTTCTAAGATGGGGACGTTCTCCTGGCTGCCATGTAGGTGGTAGGACTCTGTACAGAAGTTGAAGAATGTGAGAGGTGAAGAGTGGCAGACCATTCTTTTAACCCATGAGAGACCATAAATAACCATCTCTTATTCATATCATACAACTTGAGAGTTGAAATATAATTTAGCTCTGTAGCATGACTTTTCAAATAATAGCATATAAATAGCATAACTTTTCAAAAGAAAGCATGTCATAGGATTCTAATGTTTAAAGCGATAATAGCCAATAAAAATGGAGCTCCCTGGTTAAGGTTTGAAGGGAATAACTTGTCAATCTTACCCACTTTCCCTTAAGCAGCTTTTATTGTTTTTCCAGAAAGCTCTGAGTTCTATAAGACCCTCAGAATGAACAAAACATAGTGGGAAGCTTCTTGTCTAACTTCCTTCCATCTCCTACCATTGTACAATGTGGGTGCTGGATGAGGAAACTGAAATAAGAGAGCTTCAAGAATTTCTCCATACTTGCACTATTAGAGGGAGAAGTGAATCTAGACTATTGATCTATGGTTTATTTGTTTATTTTTCTTTAAAAAAAAAGATTTTATTTGTTTATTTGAGAGAGGGAGAAAGAGAGAGCACGAGAAGGGGGAGGGTCAGAGGGAGAAGCAGACTCCCTGCTGAGCAGGGAGCCCAATGCAGGACTCAATCCTGGGACTCCAGGATCATGACTTGAGGCAAAGTCAGATGCTTAACCAACTGAGCTACCCAGGTGCCCTTGTTTATTTTTCATTATATACCACTGTCTAGATATAAAGAAAATATTTCTTAATATCATTTCAAATAGTCTTTTGAATCATTTCCCATGTGAGTATATTAAACTGCAGAGAGAGTGGAATTTGTCAGATACTTTGGGTTACTGTAGAAACTGAAGACAATCATGGTTATATCCATCATCAAGGGAGTAATTCAGGGACATGGCCTTCGATTGTGTAAAAATTCAAGGCAACCATGGACATTTAAACTGATTAGAATATTATTTATTCATCGTCGACTGTTTGCCCAGGATTCTGGAAGATATAAAAGAAGCATTAGTCATGGTACCTGACCTTAAGAAACGGCCTATTTTGTTAGGTAAACTGTGTGGGTGTGGGTATGGGTGTGTTTGTGTGTGTGTTTATTTATTTATTTTTAAGATTTTACCCATTTATTTGACAGAGAGTGAGAGAGAGATCACAATTAGGCAGAGAGGCAGGCAGAGAGAGAGAGGGGGAAGCAGGCCCTGGCCAAGCAGAGAGCCCGATGAGGGGCTGGATCCCAAGACTCTGAGATCCTGACCTGAGCTGAAGGCAGAGGCTTAACCCACTGAGCCACCTAGGCACCCCTTGTGTGTGTTTAGAAGATAGTTATCAACTGGCCTGTGTAGATTTAATAAAAACTTCATTGTAGTTAATAAAAGGGAGTAAGACAATCAGATTCTCTTACTTATCAATTAAAATATGAGTGAAAGAGAGAGAAGTTCAGAAATTTGGCTTTGGTCTTTGAAGTTATCAGAGTTTAATGGATCTATGGTTGTTCAAAGTCTCCTAGCCTGTCAAAGTTCCAGAAAGCAGAAGCTAAGAATTTTGAAGAGAATGAAAGATAGCATAGTGTAAAACAGATTAGATATGCAAAGAGAAATAGAACTAGAGAATTTAGAAATGGAACAGGGAGCTCAGAATATTCTAACTACTATACTTCTTGAAGTCAAACTGTAAAATCTCCTTCAAAACTTTAGGCTCATGAGTCATTCTCTAAGCTTGTGTGAAGGGTTTAAATTGTACTCAATCAAACTTTCCTTGCTTAAGCCAGAATAAATGGATACAAATTATCTAGTAGTGTGTATAGCACATAGAATGCAAAACATAATATATATCATTATTATGTTGTAAGATTATAATTCCTGGTACCCAGAATTCCACAGGATTAGAGTTATAAAAACGAAAATGCAAAGCTGCTGCACTTTTCCATGTGTTGTGTATGGAAAAACACTGGGTGTTATTTGGGAGCTGGGAGATTTAGTCCCATTTCCTCTACCAAGTGTCCTGTTGCCCTTGGTTAAGACTGACATAAAATAACCTCAATTTTCCAATGACAAAGGAGAAGATATGTGAATTTATGTAAAATGGAGGTTGACTCCAAGGCTTGGTATAATTTGCAAGTATTTCTTATATTTTTCCTGTGAAATCTTTCATGCATAAACTTACATGACTTCAAGATAAGGGAAGGCTTTTCTTTTTTTTAAGTGAGCTTTTTCATATTAGCTTTCCAGCCTTGTACTGTATACATAAACTCATTTCAGAGAATTATTTAATTATCACTGATTAAGAGACAGGGGAATTTTAGTTTCTAAATTATAACGTGTGGGAAGTGTATGCTTGTTTTCCTTGACATTAACAAGATCTTAATTCCATCCGAAAAGCTGACTTAACACAGGTTTAATCTTGTGTATGTGTTATTATTGAGAATGGATCTGCTTTTCCATTTGATAGAAAATATGACTGTGCTCTGATGAGAGTGACATTTAAAATTAGTTTCCCAGACCTGGTGTGCCCATTGAAACCTCACAGATGGAAGAGGAGAAAAATGTCAGAGAAACTCATACTCTTGGATTTCTTTCTGCTGCCTACACTTTTCTCCTGATACCCGCTCCTTGGCATCATCTCTAGTGCCTCAAAGGGAAAACATGTTGCAAAATGATATATTAGAGTATTGTGCACTATTTTAATACATTTTTAAAGGGAACAACTTTCTCTGCTTTCGTATTGCTGACCTCTCCACCCCTGTATTCATCTTCCTCCCTTCTCTTGAATCCTCAGGACACTGGAGTGTTTTCCTGGGGGATGAAAGCAAAGAGAAACTCTTGGTGCTTTAACAGGCTTAGAGACTGCAGGGAATTGTCATTTCTCACCATGCTCCTTTTGATAGCAATTCAAGGACTCACTGTTGCAAAGACTGATGTGTGTATTTTGAGCAGAAACAACAATAAAAAGCAAGAAGCTTTTCTGTATGTCACAGTGTTTTTTAAAATTGCCCATCACTTGGTAACCATGTCTTCCTCTCTAAGGCAAAAGTTTAGAGCTTCATTTTCTAGTATAAGCCCATGACAAGTGACCTCTATGGTGTTAGTGGTTGGAATTGCTTTGTAACCTGTAAATCACATAACATAATGGAAAAACTTGACCCTGAAAAAACCCCAAACAAATACATTTATTTGCTAGACAATATTTTTTGGGAAGAAAAACAATTTAAAATGAAATAAACTGATTTAATGTGGCAAAATTTTGGTTCAGTTTGACTGGGCTAAGGGATGCCCACATAGCTGGTAAAAATTATTTCTGGGTGTGTCTGTGAGGATGTTTCCAGAAGAAATTAGCATTTGAATCAGTAAACTTGGTCAAGAAGATCCACCCTCACTGTCTAATCCCTTGTGTGCTCTAATAGAACAGCAGACGATGCATGAATGCCCCACTCTCTTCTTAAGCTGGGACTACAGCTTCCCTTTTCCTTTTTCTTAGGTCCTCAAACTCTGGAATTTATATTAGTGACCCCTTTCCCCTGTGTTTTTCAGGCCTTCAGACTTAGGCTGAATTGCACCCTGGCTTTCCTGGTTCTCCAGCTCAGAGAGTGGATCATGGTACTTTTTGGCCTCCACAACTGTGAGCCATTGATATAACAAATCTCCTCTTATATATATCCATATATATCCTATTGGTTCTGTTTCTCTAGAGAACCCTAACTAATACACTTATGATTCTCCCCTTTTCTGGGTCTTGGATATAAAATTCCATGTAAATTTATCCATTTTCAGTGACACTGTTCTCAAAAAAAATCTTATATTTGACTTCTGTGAAATATTAATTTCATCCAAACTTCAGTACAAAACACAGGGGTCAACATTAAAATTACTAGGATATCTTATCTTTCTTGCAGTAGAAAAATTATTATTAATGTTCTAGGTCCTCTCTGGAACAAGACCAGTGCCCTAACCCCTGAGCTACGGAGCCTTGCTTGGATCCTCTCTGGTAAAAATGCACATGTGTTCTTTCCGCTCAATTTTCCAGCACCCTTAAACTGACTTAGCCGAGTAGCCTGAAACTATGTTAGTTTTCACAGTAGTTTCTGAACTAAATGCTTGAAGTTACAGAAATCAGAGGAACAATACTGCAGTGGTAAGGTCCCTTAACAAACAGCAGCTCTCAGCATGAGAAGATTCCAATTTGGCTACTGAAACTGAAGCAAAATCACCACTGTTAGAATTGTGAAACAGGAGGAGACAAGGGGTTAAAAGTTAAATAAGGAAAATCCTTCTAAAACTGAAAAGCAAGCCATCCCAAATGACAAACTGAGTGGAATTTTTTTTTTTTTAACCAAACTGTGGGGTTCCCATGGATGGAAGTGTTCAGACAACAGATGGATACTAATCTGGAGGAATCCTGCAATGGGTGGGGGTTACACCAGGTGAGCTGTAAGTCTTTTCTAATGTGGAGATTCCGTGGTTCTAGAAACCATATGGTGAGGGCATTTAAAATAGGATTGAGAGAAATGAGAAACTGTTGGTCCCCCCAGTGTTTTTCCATTTTTCTTTCTACTTGTTGGATCCCTGGAAATGCAGCCTCTCCTTTACAACAGAGATGCTAAATTTAACTGGTATGCCTGACCTCATCTATAATCTCCTACCTAGTTCCCAAGTTTGTTTCTGTACAATGACAGACACCTTTTAAACGCGATTAATAATTGTGTCCATTAACCACGTTTTCAAATGTTCTGAGACACAGTCTCAGAGATGAGGCATGAGAGGTGGCTGGAGCCTGAAACAGAGAAGAATATGAATTGCACTCAGTCTGTGGCAGAAGGAAAGAGCATAGGAGACTATTCCCCAGTTCACTTGATTTTTACCTGATGATTTACAAGGTATGTAAATTAGGAGACAACCACAGAAGGTACATTTAATGACATCTTAATGCATCACAGAATTTACGACAAGGCATGAATAGCTTGTGCACTCAACCATTGGAAGCAGATGCTGCAATAATTCTACTTAATACTTAGAAGCAAAGTAAAGCATATTGTTTTTTTGTACAAATGTTTATGAAACATTAATAAGAATAATATGCACCATTCAATGCTGAACATATAATCTGAAATCCTTTCCTATAAATATTTATAAAGGAGACATTTTGGTTCTCAACATAAATTGATTTTAAGCCCAGGTTCTGAAATGCTACATGGTTTTCTTTCTCTGGGTATATATTTAACTAGAGTAATACTAACTGACTCACAGGACATTACTACTTTTACTGTACCTACTTACTGTGAGCCTAAAGAGAAAGCTTTGAATCAATTTGTAAAATATACTCTCTACTACAATAGCTTAGCTAGTGGCTTGGAAATGGAACTTTTACTATTGTGTTAGCTAGTAAATACGTACTGTGTTGGGAAGAATTAATGAGCTTCATTAAGTTCAAAAACTACACAGTTTCTAAATTATGTGGTAATATTTGGTATTTAATAATATAAATAATTTAAAAATGCTTTTTCCATCAATGCCTCAAATGTTGGCTTGGTTATTCACAATGACCAATTATGTGTATTAAAGGAGCTAGAACATATTTGAGGAAAAATAACTTTACATTCTCTTATTACAGTAAATGTGATTTACTATTGAAAATGCTGTAGTTCTTCACTGCTAACTACAGTTGCAAGGCTCTTAGTCATGCCATTTTCTTTCTGGCAGTATCTTTTCCATTTGCAGTTGTATTATGTTTCTTTTAATGACTTTTACTAGCCAATGTCAGGTTTTGTTTTGTTTTTCCCCCTCCCCTTAATGGGGAACCATTTTAGAGAAATAGGATACTCTGATGGTGATTTTCTTCTAGTTAAAAATGATCCTAATTGATAATTGCTATTCAACTTTGCAGTGCTCTCCTTAGCTTCCTGAGTTCGGTCAAAAATGTCAAGACTATGAAGTGAATCACTTTTGTAACTTTGTGTAAGTATTTAAATATGGAGAAAGTCTAACAACACAAATTTAGCTTTCTCAAGAAATACAGTGAATTTATTAAAAAGAATAAGACAAAATATGACCTTTGGGAAAAGTAAAAGGACTTTATGGTCTAAAGAATATCCCACAGCAAGAAAGCAGAGAAAGGACAGATTGAGAAGGTTGTTAGGGGCTATGCTATGCATAGAAGTGATTTTAGAAGTAAAAAAGAATTTTGCTACATCTATTCCACTTAAATCTGTCTAACTCATTTGAACATAGTTTGATTGTTCATTTGAATCAGCCTTGAGACATGTGATCATAGCATTATGAGGTCTGCACTCTCTAATCTATTGACTCATGTCTTATCGTCTAAAGATGCTAGGATTTGTAATATTATCTCTGTCCTTTATGTTTGTCTTGGATTTCCAAATACAGATATGCACACTAGATGTCCAAATTCAAAGAGATCTATATCAAGTATTAGAAAACTATGCCATATCTTAAAATACATAAAAAAGCTATTTTGATCTGCTCTTGTCCTACTAACTGCCAGAAATTGAGATGCTGTAAAACAGAATTGGTGAGAAAGTTCTTTTCTACTGCAGTGTATCCACTGTATGTTATGAACTTGTTCAACATTGAAAGCTTTTAACAAGTTTAATCTCAATCTTGTCTAGAACACCCATGGTGAAATAAATTTTAACACTAAAGTAAGTACATGTTTATAAAAATGTGTATAAAAATTTCCACTTAAGTACCAATGACAGAAAAATTTTATTATTAAATTTTAAGTCATTGGTACTCAATCAGAAATTTGTTCTAATCGGAATAAATTACAATAAATTGAACCTGCACCAGAAAATATCAATGAGGGAGGGGGCCAAGATGGCAGAGGAGTAGGGGACCCTATTTCAACCAGCCCCTGAATTGAGCTGGATATCTACCAGACCACTCTGAACACCCACAAAATCAGCCTGAGGTGTAAGAAGATATATCAGGATCTATACCACCAGAATATCTCTGGTGGCTGGTTTCTGGGTATGAAGTGGAGAGCTGTGATTCTGCAGGCACATATAAGATAAACATAAGGGGTAGGGAGCTGCCATTAGCGCTGGCGCCAGGAAGATGAAATAACACAGGAGTGCAAAAGCATCCTGTGCTAGCGACCAGGGGCAGACTTGCAGACCAGTAGCCATAGGGAAAGGACTTTAGGGCAGTCCCCAGACTAAATCCAGAGCTGTGGGAGTGTGTGTGTAAACTGGGGGCAGCTGGCGGTTTTAGAAGCACAAAGGGCAGAGATGTGCTTGGATGTGGAAGCAAGAGCTGGGAGTGTTATTGTGGGGCATAAAACCCAGAATGCTGTGTTTTTGTTTTTGTTTTTGTTTTTAAGATTTTATTTATTTATAAGAGAGGGAGAGAGAAAGTGCACAGGGAAAGGAGCAGGCAGAGACAGAGAGAGAAATAGGCCCCCCACTGAGCAAGAAGCCAGATGCAGGACTTGACCCCAGGATCCTGGGATCATGACCGGAGCCGAAGGCAGACACATAACAGACTGAGCCACACGGGCTTCCCAGGATGCTGTGGTTTTTAACAGACCAAAAATGGAGTCACTGTGGCCTGGAGGGATTTCTGGAGAACAGACTGTGATCTCTCAGTTCTGAGACAGAGGATTGGATATGGTCACTTCTACTCTGACTCTTGGAAGAGATGCAGAAAGCCACCAGGGAAAGCTGCCAGAGAACAAAAGTCCCCCCAAAACGGTTTTCACTGAACACATCCCCTCCCCCACAGGGGGCAAGGCAATTCTTCACAATTAGGATTTTCTGAGTAGCAGCACAGCAGGCCCCTCCCCCACAAGACAGGCTGAAAGAACAAGAGGCTGATAACTTTAAGGTCTCTATAAAACAGGTGTATCTTGCTTGGGTTGTGGTCAAGAATTTGGACTCTGTACATTCCCATCACCACCTCTCACCAGAATGATTAGGAGGAGAAACCCCCAACGTAGGAAAAATTCAGAGACTGCGACCTCTGCCACAGAACTAATGGATATGGATATAAGCAAGATGTCGGAAATAGACTTCAGAGTAATAGTTGTGCAGACAATACCTAGGTTGGTGAAAACCATTAATGGCAACATAGATTCCCTAAGGACAGAAATGATAGCTGATTTGGCAGAAATTAAAAATGTTATCAGTGAGATCCAATCTAATCTAGATACTCTAACAGCTAAGGTAAATGAGGCAGAAGAACAAATTAGTGATCTAGAAGACAAACTGATAGAAAGATCAGGAGGAGGCCTGGAACAAACAGCTGAAAAACATGAAAACAGAATAAGAGAAGTAAATGATGCCATGAAACGTTCCCATGTCAGAATTATTGGGATCCCTGAGTGGGTGGAGAGAAAGAGGATTAGAAAGTATAGTTGAGCAAATCATAGCTGAGGACTTCCCTAATCTGGGGAATGAAACAAGCCTTTATGTCCTAGAGACAAAGAGAATACCCCCCAGATCAAGGAGGGCAGACCAACTCCCAGGCATGTGATAGTGAAACTCACGAATCTTAAAATGAGGGAAAATATCTAATGGGCAGCTAGGTGGAAGAGATTCCTTATGTACAGAGGGAGGAATATCATAGTAACATCAGACCTGACCACAGAGACCTGGCAAGCCAGGTAGAGCTGTCAAGACATATTCATGGCACTAAATGAGAAGAACATGCAGCCAAGAATACTTTATCTGGCAAGGCTGTCATTTAGAATAGAAGGAGAGATGAAGAGCTTCCAGGACCAGCAAGGACTGAAAGAATATGTGGCTACTAAACAGTCCTGCAAGAAATACTAAGGGGAATTCTTATAAAATAATCAAGATCCCAAGAGTGATATATAACAGAAATTCATAGAGACAACCTATAGAAACAAGGACCTCACAGGCAATATGCTGACAATAAAATCATATCTCTCAATAATCACTCTCAATGTGAATGACGTAAATGCTCCCATAAAATGGCACAGGGTTGCAGACTGGATAAAAAGATATGACCCATCCATATGCTGTCTATAAGAAACTCATTTTGAACCTAAAGACACAACCAGACTGAAAGTGAAGGGATGGAGAAGCATCATTCATGCCAATGGGCCTCAAAAGTAAATTGAGATAGCAATCCTCATATCTGACAAATTAGATTTTATGCTAAGCACTGTAGTCAGAGATACAGAAAAACACTATATCATTCATCAACAAGAAGATCTAACAATTATAAATATCTATGCCCCCAACATGGGAGCAGCCAACTACATAAACCAACTGTTAATCAAAATAAAGAGACATATTGATAATAATACATTAATTATAGGGGACCTTAACACTCCACTCTCAACAATAGACAGATCATCTAATCAGAAAATCAACAAAGAGACAAGAGCTTTGAATGACACACTGGATTAGATGACACACTGGATTAGATGAACCTCATAGATATATACAGAACATTCCACCCTAAAACAACAGAATACTCATTCTTCTCAAGCACCACATGGAACTTTCTCCAGAATAGACCACATGCTGAGTCATAAATCAGGTCTCAACCGATACTAAAAGATTGAGATTATTCTCTGCATATTATCAGACCACAATGCTTTGAAACTGGAACTCAATCACAAGAAAACATTTGGAAGAAATTGAAGCACTTGGAAGCCAAAGACCATCCTGCTCAAGAATGTTTGGGTCAACTAGGAAATCAAAGGAGAACTTAAACAATTCATGGAAACCAATGAGAACAAAAATACATTGGTCCCAAACCCATGGGATATGGCAAAGGCAGTCCTAAGGGGAAAATACATAGCCATCCAAGCCTCACTCAAAAAAAAAAAAAAAGAAAAATCCCAAACACACAAAATATCTTTACACCTTAAAGAGGTGGAAAATCAACAACAAATTAAGCATACTCCATGCACGAGAAGAGAAATAATTGAGATTAAAGCAGAGATCAATGAATTAGAAACCAGAGATACATTAGAACACATCAACAAAACTAGAAGATGGTTCTTGGAAAGAATTAATAAGATTGATAAACCCCTGGCCAGATCAATCTAAAAGAAAAGAGAAAGGACCCAAATTAATAAAATTATGAATGAAGAGGGGGAGATCATGCTTAATACCAAGGAAATAGAAACAATCATCAGTAATTATTACCAGCAGCTATATACCAATAAGTTAAGCAACCTAGAAGAAATGGATGCATTCCTGGAAACTTATGAACTACCAAGACTGAAACAGGAAGAAACTGACAACCTGAATAGACCAATAACTGGCAATGATATTGAAGGAGTAATCAAAAACCTCTCAAAAAATGAGAGTCCAGTACCTGATGGATTCCCTGAGGAATCCTGCCAAACATTCAAAGAAGAAATAATACTATTCTCCTGAAGCTGTTTCAAAAAATAGAAACAGAAGAAAAACTTCCAGACTTGTTCTATGAGACCAGCATTACCCTGATCACCAAACCAGGCAAAGACCCCACCAAAAAGGAGAATTTGAAACCAATATCCCTGGTAAATATGGATGCCAAGATTCTCAACAAGATCCTAGCTAATAGGGTCCAAAAGTACATTAAAAGGATTATCCACCATGACCAGGTGGGATTTATCCTGGGATGCAAGGGTCGTTCAACATTCACAAATCAATCAATGTGATAGAACAGATTAATAAGAGAAGAGAGAAGAACCAATGGTCCTCTCAATTGATTCAGAAAAAGCATTTGATGAAATATAGCAACCTTTCCTGATTAAAACTCTTCAGAGTATAGGGATAGAGGGAACATTCCTCAATTTCATAAAATCCATCTATGAAAAACCCACAGCAAATAAATATCATTCTTGATGAGGAAAAGCTGAGAGCCTTTCCATTAAGATCAAGAACATGACAAGGTTGCCCACTCTCGCCACTATTGTTCAACATAGTACTAGAATTCCTAACAACAGCAATCAGACAACAAAAAGAAATAAAGGGTATTCAAATTGGCAAAGAAAAAGTCAAACTCTTTCTCTTTGCAGATCACATACTTTATGTGGAAAATCCAAAAGACTCTACCTTGAAATTACTAGAACTCATACAGCAATTCAGTAATGTGGCAGGATACAAAATCAATGCACAGAAATCAGTTGCTTTCTTATATACTAACAATGAAAGAGAAATTAGAAAATTGATTCCATTTACAAGAGCACCAAAACCCATAAAATATCTTGGAATAAACCTAACCAAAGAGGTAAAGATCTATACCTGAGGAACGTGAAAAAAAGTGAGCACACAAAAAGATGGAAAAGAATTCTATGCTCATGCATTGGAGGAATAAACATTGTTAAAATGTCTATGCTACCCAGAGCAATCTATACTTTTGACACCATCCTGATCAAAATACCATCGAAAATTTTCAAATTGATGGAATAAATGATCCTAAAATTTGAACCAGAAAAGACCCTGAATTGCCAAGGAAATGTTGAAATAGAAAAACAAAGCTGGGACATCATGTTGCCGGACTTCAAGCTATACTACAAAGCTGTGATCTCCAAGACAACATGGTACTGGCACAAAAACAGACATACAGACCAAAGGAACGAGTAGAGAGCCCAGATATGGACCCTTAACTCTATGGTTAACTAGTCTTTGAAAAAGCAGGAAAAAATATCCAAGGAAGAAAGACAGTCTCTTTAGCAAATGATGCTTGGAAAATTGGACAGTTATATATAGAAGAATGAAACTCGACCATTCTCTTACACCATACACAAAGATAAACTCAAAATGGATAAAAGACCTCAACGTGAGGCAGGAATCTATCAAAATCCTAAAGGAGAACATAGGCAGTAACCTCTTCAACATCAGCCACAGCAACTTCTTTCAAGACATGTCTTCAAAAGGAAACAAAAGAAAAAATGAACTTTTGGTATTTCATCAAGATCAAAAGCTTCTGCACAGCAAAGGAAATAGTCAACAAAACAAAGAGGCAACCCACGGAATGGGAGAGGATATTTGAAAATTACACTATAGACAAAGGACTGACATTCAAGATCTATAAAGAACTTCTGAAACTCAACAGCCAAAAACCAAATAACCAAGTCGAAAAAGGGCAGAGGGCATGAACAGACATTTCTTCAAAGAAGACATACAAGTGGCTGACACATGAAAAAATGTTCATCATTGGGACTCCTGGGTGGCTCAGTTGGTTAAGTGGCTGCCTTCAGCTCAGGTCATGATCCCAGCGTCCTGGGATCGAGTCCCACATCAGGCTCCTTGCTCAGCAGGGAGCCTGCTTCTCCCTCTGCCGCCTCTGCCTGCCACTCTGTCTGCCTGTGCTCACTCTCTCTCTCTCTCTAACAAATAAATAAATAAAATCTTTAAAAAAATGTTCATCATCTTCAGTCATCAGGGAAATTAAAGTCAAAACCACATTGAGATACCATCTTATACCATTTAGAAAGGCAAAAATTAACAAGGCAAGAATGTTGTAGAGGATGTGGACAAAGGGGAACCCTCTTACACTATTGGAGGGAATGCAAGTTGGTGCAGCCACTTTACAAATCAGCCTGGAGGTTCCTCAAAAAATTAACAGTGGAGTTACCCTAGGACCCCAGAATTGCCCTACTGGGTATTTACCCCAAAGATACAGATGTAGTGAAAAGAAGGACCATTGCACCCCAATATTCATAACATCAATATCCACAATAGTTAAACTGGAGAAAGAGCAGAGATGCCCTTCAACAGATAAATGGGTAAAGAAGATGTGGTCCATATATATAATGGACTATTACTCAGCTATCAGGAAGGATGAATACCCAACTTTTGCATCAACATGGATGGGACTGGAGGAGATTATTCTGAGTGAAATAAGTCAAGCAGAGAAAGTAATTTATCATATGGTTTCACTTACTTGTGGGACATAAGGGATAGTACAGAGGACATTAGGAGAAAGAAGGGAAAAATGAAGAGGGGGAGTCAGGGGGGAAGATGAACCATGAGAGACTATGGACTCCGGGAAAAAAAAAAACGGAGGTTTCAGAGCTAAGTAGGGTAGGGGGATGGGTCAGCTCGGTGATGGGTCTTAAGGAGGGCACAGATTGCATGGAGCACTAAGCATTACATGCAAACAATGAATCATGGAACACTACATCAAAAATTTGTGATGTATGGTGAATATCATAACACAATAAAAAATTTAAAAAATCAATGATTATTTTGAAGTATGAATTGATATTGTAAAATAAAGGCTTCACAAATAATTAAATTTTATTCATATCACAAACGTTGTCATGCCATGGGAAGAGAAAGGATAGAAAATAATGAATATATTCCACAGCCTATTTTAAGGTAGCTAGAGGCAGAGAATACGGTTTAAATAAGCTTTAGAGTAAGCTTAGGATAACAGTATTCCTGAGCTCAGCTGTGGTCTAGTCTTGCCTAATAAAGTTGTCAAAGTCCTTCTTTTAAGGTCATACCCTTAATTGCCTTATTAGAGTCCACATTCACAACATTACCAGGAGGCTGGGTCTGGTTTATTGCCTAGTTTCAAATCCCATGCTAGTCCCTGCTTATTCACACACACTGGATCATGTGGCTCCAACAGTCGCTACAAACTGAGCCTCCTCTTCTCTACTACTTTCATCATCACCTTGATCCAAGATGAGGGAACCTCCTGTCCTGTAGCTATTTTCCCCAGCCCTTCCTGAGAATGTCTTCACTCTGCCATTCTCCCCTGGTCTGGTAGAGATCAGGATGGCAATGATAGCAGGGGAAAGGAAACACATAACTTTATATATTCTATTGCATTTGATCTTCATCATAACTCCATTGGGAGAGACCAGAGAAAAGACTTAGAAAGGTTAAGTAAGTACCTTGGTCAAAGTCAGGCCCCAATGATGTGATGTGGCTAGTATTTCTGATTTTGAAACCCCTTTTCCCTTACTGGATCATTGTGATGCCAGCACAAATGCCTGGTGAGTATGTGCTCTTACATACAGAACTATTACTCTTCCAAGGCCAGCACCGTATCTACCATGACTTCTGGTTTCATCTAGGGCGGATCAAAAATTATCAGAGCATTACACCATTTAATTTGGTAATAGATTATGAACTAAGCCTAACATCTTCAATTAGTTTGGAAAATAGACTATTTAAAGGCAAATGTAAGATGTAAAAGCTGGTTTTAATTGGATACTTTTAAGTACAAAATAAACTCCATGATCAGAGTTCTGTGGCCAAATTTCTTAATCATTTACTTTTCTAAATCTTTTTTTCTCTGAAAACTTACCTTCATACTTGACATTTGGCATGTGAATAGGAGTTTGAAAGAGAGAATAAGCCAAGGGTAATAAAGAAATAAATGATTCTAGGAAGAGGCCTGAGGAAATGTCAAACTGAGATTATAGATTGCTGGGACTGCTACTTTTATAACTTATTTTCCTGGATATACCCTTTGACACAATTTCATAAATATTTTCTTTGTCTCTCTAAATGAAGTTCAAACTCCTGAAGCTTACAGGGCAGATAAACTGCTTTATTAACTACTTCTGAAGTGTCTCACATTTAGTTGCTGCTTAATAAATATTTATTGAATAAATGAATATAAATCAAAGAGCAAACTTTAACTCTTGTGTGTTATACCATATTTGCTTGACTGTAAGCTGCCAATTGTCTTTGAATCGTAAGGAACAATAATAAAACCTATGGAGCAAAACTATTAATCAGAACAGAGTCTTTTAAAAATATGTTTGTAAGTTTGCATGTATGTGTGCAAAGGTATGTGAGTTACAAGTATGTCTGCATGTTTAGTGTTTGTAGTCATCTTTCTTACACAGTATGTTTTCAAGCACATGAATTTTTTTGTAAGTCATTTGATCAGCATTCATATTGTGCTTTTACTATCAGCTATTTGTATAAGTACTCTAACTCTGCACCTTAGGAACTTAAGAAGTTCTTGGATGCTAGTTCATCATACCAGTCAGTAGCTGATAAAGGTGACAGGTTTGATAAGAAGTTTTCTGAATCTGGGCTCTGACATTGTTGATAGTGATAGAAGCAAGGCCATTACTCCTAAATGCAGGTTGGAAGCATTAAGTGCTAAATTTGCCCAGAGATGCTTACATTTTATTTTTTAGTTATATAAAAATTAGACAAATTTTGTTTTTGAAATTCTAACCACTAATTACTGTCTTATATTGAAACAACACCTTTTAAATTATGAGAAACATAATATTTATTAGAAATGCATTATACTTTTAAAATCAACCAGCCTTGGGTCCCTGGGTGGCTCAGTTGGTTAAGCGACTGCCTTTGGCTCAGGTCATGATCCCGGAGTCCTGGAATCGAGTCCCACATCAGACTCCCAGCTCCATGGGAAGACTGTTTCTTCCTCTGACTTCCCCTCTCATGCTCTCTCACTCTGTCTCTCTCTTTCTCTCAAATAAATAAAATCTTAAAAAAAAATAAAATCAACCAGACTTGGGACTTTTGATTCTGGACCAAATTGGAGTAAATCCATTTCTCCTTATTGCTTTAATAAGTACAGCTTAAAAAATGATGGAGATTACATATATACACACACACACACACACATAACACACATATATGTTTTGTGTATATATGTATCTATGTGCATGTGTGTGTGTATATATACATATATATATACATGTTTTATATATGTATATAAAATAGGTAGGCAGGGAGAGGAGGGCAGATCAGCTAGTGACTTGGGGCCCATGGAATAACTTGGTGAAATGTCTCTGGGTTTTCTTTTCGTTCTTGTATTCATGACTGGGAAATGAAAATGCAAGCAACTTGAAAACACCAAAAGGAGCATAGCGAGAAACAAACAAACAAACAAAAAACCCAAAAAACAAAACAACGAACACCCCCCCAAACAATTATACAATAAATATTATCTTGCTCTAGCCAAAGGACTAGAAAAGGGTCAAACTAGCAAGACAGAATGCTTTTAAAAGATATTATTTATTTGACAGACAGAGATCACAAGTAGGCAGAGAGGCAGGCAGAGAGAGGGGGAAGCAGGCTCCCCGCAGGGCAGAGAGCCCGATGTGGGGCTCAGTCCCAGGACCCTGGGATCATGACCTGAGCCAAAGGCAGAGGCTTTAACCCACAGAGCCACCCAGGTGCCCCAAGACAGAAAACGTTCAGAAAATAGCTCCCCATCCCAGCCAAACACCATGGATAAGAAGCCATGCTCCAATTCACTTCTGCCAGCAAAATTTCGATAAGGAGTGCAGACATGCATCATCACTATCTATAATGAGCACTACTTCTCACACCTCTCTCCCTCTTCTTTATTCTCCCCACTAGAGTGGGATCCAGGAATAATGAGTGGGAAGCTGGGACTTTCATACCTTGGTGGTAGTGAACACACCTACCCTCATGATATGAATGTAGAATTCATGAGGAACCTAGACTTCCATGCTCGTGCTAGGCTGTGGCCCCCTTCCCCTGCTGGGACAGGATCAGAAGAGGCCCATTAAAACAGAAGATTTAAAAAAGATCTGGAATCTATCAATATATTATCCAAAATGTCCAGGATACAACAAAATTTACTTGTCATAACAAGAACCAGAAAAATACCAGCTTGAATGAAAAAGCCATCAACAGATGCTACCGTGGAGATGACAAAGATCTTAAAGTAGCCAGCATAAAAAGAGTTTCAAGGAGCAGTAATAAACTTGTTTTAAACACATTAAAAATAGAAAGTACAAATATAGAAATAGAAAATACAAATAATAAACAAATGGGAAGTTTAGAACAAAAAAAAAATACAGTAACAGAAAAACCCTCAGTGAATGAATTTGACAACATAATGTATGAACAGAGAAAAAAAAAACAGTATACATGAAAATAGAACAATATAAGTTGATTAATATGAACAAGAGAAAAAAATAAATTGAAAAACAAAACAAGCAGAACCTATGAGATGTGTGGACTATAAGAAAAGATCTGACATTCATGTTGTTGGATTCCCAGAAACAACGATTAAAAATTTTCTAAAATTGTCCAAAGTATAAACCTACAGGTTCAAGAAGCTGAGTGAACCACAAACAGTATAAACCCCCAAAAGTCGTGTTAAAACATAAGTAAATTTCTTAAAACTAAAGACCAAGAAAAAATCTTGAAAGAAGCACAAAAGAAAAACCTTACATACAATAGAGAAACAATTAGACTGTTCTACATTTCTATATCTAGTGAAATATACTTTAGGAATCATAAGGAAATCAAAATATTCTCAAGTGAAGCAAAACTATAAGAATTTTTCATCAGCATATCCACCCTAACAAGATGGCTAAAAAAAGTTCTTGAAACAAGATGGGTATGATTAAAAACAACAACAACAATAACAAGTCTTGGAATATGAAGAAAGAAAGAACTGAAAAAGTAAAAATATAGCAAATACAGTAAATGTTCCTTCTCATATGTAAATTGTGTTTGAAAATGAAGTAAACATTATTGCATTTGTGTGATGGGGTTCTCTATGTAGAGGAAGTATTTAAGAAAATTATAAACTGCTATAAACTGAAAAGGGCAAAGGATTTGAAGAAGGAAAGATTTTTTTGTGGTGATGAAACTATTTTATACTTTGATTTTGGTGGTTGCATCATGAATCTACACAAGTGATAAAATGACATGCAAGTATATATATACAATATATATATACCAATTTAATTTCCTGGGCTTTGCTATTATGCTATTATTATGTAAAATGTAACTATTGGGGAAAGTTGGGTGCAAGGTCTGTGGAAACTGTACCATTTTTGCAACTTCTTGTGAGTCTATAGTTCAAAGTTTTTTAAAAAGGCACAAAGGCTCTGTGTGTATTTAGGTATATATATGACATGCATTTTTTCTTTGAAGAATAAATACATTCCATATATCATACATGAAGACCTGTTTAGGACTGCTCATTCCAGCTCACATTCAAATTTGGTCTCCATCTAGTACTGAATCTTTGGAAATCACAACCTGGAGACATGTTACAGGATATTTTTAGCATCATCCAACATGTTCTTTATACCCATAAGATGTCAGGATGAAATGCAATGATTAAGCAAAATTTCAAAATGAGATTGACAATTTCTTTTTTAAATTTTATTTTATTTTTAAAGATTTTATTTATTTACTTGACAGAGAGAGATCACAAGTAGGCAGAGACCAGGCAGAGAGACAGAGGGGGAAGCAGGTTCCCCACCGAGCAGAGAGCCTGATGCGGGGCTCAATCCCAGGACTCTGGGATCATGACCCAAGCTGAAGGCAGAGGCTTAACCCACTGAGCCACCCAGGTGCCCAGAGATCGACAATTTCTAAGCCAGTAGTACTTAATCAACTGAACTTCCTCTTTGTCACTTCACATAAAGCATTAACTTTGTTAACTTTACTATTTTATGTGCATTATTAATCTATTAGATATAAAAAAAGTGCCATCTCTATACCTATAGAAATAGCCATTATAAAGATACTTTCTACAAATAGTTTTTGAGTATTATATGCCACATGCATTAAGTATACCATCTTATTAAAACCCACAACAGCTCTGAAATGCAGATACTATTTTTTCCATCTTTTTATCAAAGACAAAGATGAACCTCAGAATATTTAAATAACATACCCAGAATTATCCATCTAGTTAGAGGCCAAAAACATACTCAAACCTACATTTGTATCAGACAGCTTACAATCAGGAAAATAGAAACCACATAAAGGATCTCAAACAGAAAATATTTAACAGCGGGAATTGGTCATGCAGGTTTTTGAAAATGGAAAATGCAAAAATTCGAATGCATATTAACTCAGAAATTAGAAACTCTGAGAAGTAGCTACCAGCTGATGGGCTGGGAGAACACCAATTGTTAGAACACTAATTGTTATTGCCAGAACCTGGCAGCACAGAGGAAAGGCCTCCATCTTTGCTGGCCAGTGCTCCAGAGGCAATGTCAGAATAAGAAGAAAGGGAGCTAGGGTGAAAGCAAAGGAAAGCAACAACAATGACCATGTTCTTCTCTTCCCAATTTGTCTCTGAATGCCCAATATTTTTTCCTATTGATCACAAAGAGTAGCTAACTGGAAAAATACTCTGGGAAACAGAGTTTGCAGACCCCCAGTGTAGACAGGGGCGAGGGGACAGGAATTAAAATTTTAATTTAGACAGTTATTTTAGTCATAGTATTTATATGGGAACATGCTGCTTTCACACCAGGGACAAAGCATTAATACTTAAAAGTTGAATTCTAAAGGCTAAATTTCTTCATTACATTTTCCAAGAAATCTAAAACTATGTAATACATACTTTAGTTTTTTTTTTCTTACTTCTCCTCATTCTTCCAGATATGCAAAGGTATGCAATTTTATTTTTATATTTAAGCAGTAGTGTAAAAATCTTTAATATTAAGAAATAATTCTAACCTTTGGCATGCTCCAAAGACAGAAAAATGCTGACTTGTTTCTTTCTTTCTTTTTTTTTTTTTTTTTTCCACAGATGCCTGGTTAGCATTCAAGGTGCTAATAAGGCCAAGGTCTCATAAGGTATATTTTCCATAATGGCCCAGTCAGCATCATTGTCCTCATGCCAACAGATGATTTTCCTGAAGTTAGTTAGACATGTTAACAGATGCTGTTGTTCACCTGAAATACCCTGATGGTTGATGTGCTGGTGCTGAATTCACTGGTAGAGGCAGAAGAAAAAGGTTTTCTCTGACTTTTCTTTTAGAACTGTTACTTATGGTGGTAATATGAGATGAGAGATTTGATTGTCATTATGTCTACCTTGTAACAGTATAAATTAGTGGGTGATAAAATAATTTAGTAGATCTGGACTATGACTTTTGAAAATGAAATTTAACATAATAAGATAGACTAGACTAGACAAGACTAGACCAGCATAGAAGACAATGGAATGGGAGAGAAGAGTATTGAATCAGAATAGATCAAGAGGTGAATAATATTTGGTGAAATGTTTACTTTGGTTGCATATCTGTTTCTGTGTGTATGTATTCTGCATCATAGTATAAAATGTGCTTCTCAGTATAAATTATGGAAAAATTTATGTGGAATTTGAAAAATACAGTGAAAGAGATCTAACTGGAACAATTTCGTTTACTTCTTGTGTAAGGAAAACTTCTGTGGCTAATTTTCTTCCTCTCCTGGATAAAAGGAAAAGGGTAGTAGATTTGATGCATTAAAAATACCAATTCTTGGGACGCCTGGGTGGCTCAGTGGATTAAAGCCTCTGCCTTCGGCTCAGGTCATGATCCCAGGGTCCTGGGATCGAGCCCCGCATAGGGCTCTCTGCTTAGCAGGGAGCCTGCTTCCCCCCTCTCTCTCTGCCTGCTTCTCTGTCTACTTGTAATCTCTGTCTGTCAAATAAATAAATAAATAAATAAATAAATAAAAAATAAAATCTTTAAAAGTACCAATTCTTTACAAAAAAGTTTATTTGACTTGGTCAATTCCTTCCATCTACATTTTACTATAGATAAAATTAAGATATTGAACCTGGGGGCGCCTGGGTGGCTCAGTGGGTTACCAAGCCTCTGCCTTCAGCTCAGGTCATGATCCCAGGGTCCTGGGACTGAGCCCCACATCCAGCTCTCTGCTTAGCAGGGAGCCTGCTTCCCCCTCTCTGTCTCTGCCTGCCTCTCTGCCTACTTGTGATCTCTATCAAACAAATAAAATCTTGGGAAAAAAAAGATATTGAACCTGTTTTATTATTTTTTAATTTTATTTTTTAGAATTTAAATTCAATTAATTAATATATAGTGTATTATTAGTTTCAGAGGTAGAATTCAGTGATTCATCAGTCTTATACAATACCCAGTGCTCATTACATCCTGTGCCCTCCTTAATGTCCATCATCCGGTTACACCATCCCCCCCAGCAACCCTCAGTTTGTTACGATTTAGAGTCTCTTATGGTTTGTCTCCCTCTCTGATTTTGTTTTGTTTTATTTTTCCCTTCCTTCTCTATGATCCTCTGTCTTGTTTCTTGAATTCCACAAAGGAGTGAAATCATACTCTACTTAACTTTCTCTGATTGACTTATTTCACTAACCTAATACCCTCTGGTTCTACCCATATTGGTACAAATGACAATATTTCATTTTTGATGTCTGAATAATATTATGGTGTGTGTGTGTGTGTGTGTGTGTGTACACCACATCTGCTTTATCTATTCATCTGTCAATGGACATCTGGGCTCTTTCCATAGTTTGGCTATTATGGGCATTGTTGCTATAAACATTGGAGTTCAGGTGCCCCTTCAGACCACCACATTTGATTTTTTTTTTAAGATTTTATTTATTAATTTGACAGACAGAGATCACAGGTAGGCAGAGAGGCAGGTAGAGAGAGAGAGAGAGAGAGAGAGAGAGAGAGAGGAGGAAGCAGGCTCCCTGCGGAGCAGAGAGCCCTATATGGGGCTCGATCCCAGGACTCTGGGATCATGACTTGAGCTGAAGGCAGAGGCTTTAACCCACTGAGCCGTCCAAGCACCCCCACATTTGATCTTTATAATGTAAATGCTAGGTCATAGCATAGCTCTATTTTCAACTTTCTGAGGAACCTTCATACTGTTTTCCAGAGTGCTGCTCCAGCTTACATTCCCACCAACAGTATAGGAGGGTTCTCCTTTCTCCACATCCTCACCAATATCTTGTCATTTCCTGACTTGTTAATTTTAGTCAATCTGACTGGCATGAGGTGGTACCTCAGTGTGGTTTTGATTTGTACTTCACTGATGCCAAGTGATGTTGAGCATTTTTGTCATGTATCTGTTGGCCACTTGTATGTGTTCTTTGGAGAAATGTCCATTTGTGTCTTCTGCACATTTCTTGATTGGATTATTTGTTCTTTGTGTATTGAGTTTGATAAGTTATTTATAGATTTTCAATACTAGCCCTTTATCTGATAATGCATTTTCAAATATCTTCTCCCATTCTGTTCTGTAGGTTGTCTTTTAGTGTTGTCAGCTGTTTCATTTTCTGTGCAAAAGCTTTTAGTCTTAATGAAGTCCAGTAGTTCATTTCTTGCCTTTGGAGATGTGTCTACCAAGAAGTTGCTGTGGCCAAGGTCACAGAATTTGCTGCCCATATTGAACCTGTATTAAAACCAGTATTTTTCATCACCCTCTAGGGATACTGTCACTCCAAATCATACAGATTTATCTTGTAGATCTGAAACTTCTTTTATGTGGTGGTTAGTTTTTAGACTGTCTTTATGTCCTAATTGTATACTGTATACCTTACTGGTTATTTAGGATGTGGGGAGAGCAGTTATGATTGTTCTAGAAAACAGAACACTGAATAATATTGACATAGTGTATGAGCTCTCAGGTTTTGCCAATCTGATTGTGGTAAACAGACTCTAAGAGGAACCCCAAATATTTTCCACTTCCTAGTAGTCATGGCCTTATGTAATCTCATCCCCTTTTATAACTTGATTCTTACTAACAGAATACAACAAAATTGAGAGATGTCACTTCTACAATTAGATTACAAAAGATTGTGACTTCAGTCTTGTTAGCAGATTTTCAGTATTTACATCTCAGCTTATACAGTTTGATGAACAAAGCTTCCACATGGAAGATGTCCACACAGTATGGCCTCCAGACAATAGTCAGCTTGAAACTGAGACCTTCCTGCTATCTAGGAACCACCATATAAGAACTGGATGCTGCCAATAACCAGATGAACTAAGAAACAGATCGTTCTCCAGTTGAACCTTCAGGTGAGATCCTCAGCTTTTGTTGACAGCTTGAATGCAACCTTTTGAGAGATTCTCAAGAAGAGGACCCATTTACGCAATCTCTAAATTCTTGGTCTACAGAAATTGGGTGATAATAATTGTGTGTTGTCTTAAACAGCTGATCTTAGGTATAACTTATTACACACAGCCATGGATAACCAATGCATTGGTGTGTACTCAGTTATCAAACAGGGACATTTGCCTTTGGAAGTATTCTGGGTTTTTATAACTTCAGTGGTGCTACTGGAATCTAGTGCGTAAAGGCCAAAAACACTGTCAAACATTCTACAATACATAGTCTTCCAACAACAAAAAGTTTTCTAATCCAAAATGTCAATAGTACTAAAGTTGACAAACCCTGGTCTAAAGCAGATTACAGTACCAATAGAAAACAGATTTTAGATCTCGTTTCACAACACTGCCTCTAATATCCACTACCAAAAGGAAAATTATTTTTAAATCCATTCCTGGGAAAGTTATTGTAAAACCAATGATATTTCATTCATTTTTGAAGCATCACAACACTTTTTTCTTAGAAATATTCCAGAAAGAAAAGTATGAAGCATATCTCCATTAAAATAATTTCTTTACTGGGGTGCCTGGGTGGCTTAGTAGGTTAAAGCTTCTGCCTTAGACTCAGGTCGTGATTTCAGGGTCCTGGAATTGAGCCCTGCATCAGGCTCTCTCCTCAGCAGGGAGCCTGCTTCCTCCTCTATCTCTGCCTGCCTCTCTACCTACTTGTGATCTCTGTCAAATAAATAAATAAAAATCTAAAAAAAAAAACAAAACAAAACAAAAGAAATTCTACAAAAAAATTTCTTTACTAATGCTAGAAATATGTCCATTCTGAAATATACGGGTAAGGTAAGATAATAAAACACCCATATGAGCTAGAGAAATCTCACATATTAAAATTACAATTGTAATACCTGAGCAGCCAAATTTATCTTTCTCTATATTTGGTAGATTATGCTCCCCCCTCAGGCTAAGACTCATTATGCCAACATATATCTTACACTGAAATGGTTCACATATTATACAAGGAGATCCTAAAATCCTGGTGGGTGTGTCTGTAACTTTTCACAATCAAACAAAAATGTTTTATGAATAAATCAATGGTGCTATCACAGAAAAAAGGCATACATTTTTCCACAAATGTAACTGTAAACAATCAGTGCTCACTGTGAATAATTGGTATGTTTCCTTCATAACCTGTCCTGTCAGAAAAACAACATAATTTGTATTGCCCACAAATTGATATATTTCTGCTACATAAAATCAACCTGAATGGTAAGAAAAAAATTCTGATATGATTGTGCTTCTGCGTTATTCAGAACAATAACATTATTATCAGTTTTTTAAGGAAGTAAGAGTAACAGCTGATATTCCATTGAAGAAATAGCTCTTCACACTAAAGCCAAGCATAGTCATACTCAGAGTTACCATAATCATGCAGCCTCACAAAGCCGTGCTCCAAACACCTTCATCAGATAAACTATATAGTCCCTTGGTCTTCATTGCACACATTGTTCACACAGACAAGGGAATGCTATTTGTCCTTCAAGCATATTTCTGTCCTGGTTTTATTATCTAAAGATAGCTGAAAGGCTGATTTAAGCCCACATTGCGATTTTGCTTTCACCATGATGATGATGTGATTCATCAGCATAGACCTGAAAAGAGGTTAAAGTGCACAACATGCCAAGTCAAAGGTATGGGCTCAATATCATCCCTTCTGTTCACTACTCAAAAACTTCAGTGCTTCCTTATTCTCTACCAAAATTTTAGTCTCTGTGTCTTTCTTAATGATTTCCCTCCAATTGTTTATTTAAAAAAATATTTCTTAGTACTTCTTATCATGAATTCTTTTCTTTGCTCAAATTCAGTTGTATTCTTTTCTTCTTCTAATGTCTGTATCACAGTTCCTGAGGATCCCTCCATCTGAACTCAACTTTTCTTTTCCTGCACAGAGTGTAACCATTCTCAAAAGTCCATGTAATGAGGCACCTGGGTGGCTCAGTGGGTTAAGCCTCTGCCTTTGGCTCAGGTCATGATCTCAGGGTCCTGGGATAAAGCCCTGCATTGCATTGGGCTTTCTGCTCAGCAGGGAGCCTGCTTCCCTTTTTTCTCTCTCTGTGTTGCTCTGCCTACTTGTTCTTTCTCTCTGTCTCTGTCAAATAAATAAATGAAATCTTTAAAAAAATGTCCAGGTAATATTTTACTCTTCATGATGACCTTTTTAACTTTCGGCAAGGTAACGCTTCCTCTCCTCAAAAAAAAAACGCAAATGTGGTTTATTTGCATGTTTCAGTTCCCATTTTATACTTAATTGCATGTCTGAGTTATCTTTGCATTTCCCCAATATCCAAAGTCTACTGTATTAAACACACATGTAATCACTTGACCTAGACCTTAATGAAAAGCAAAGCACTTGCCTAAATTTGCAAATTCATGTCTTTGTTGTCCAATCATTGAGCCTATATTTCTTATTTGTTTTGACTTGACTGTTACTGAGTGTATCATTCACTTTATAGTATTATAATACAAGATTGACAGATAGTAGTACTTACATGCTAATTAAATACTTAATAATGGTCTATAGAAAGCTCTCTAATATCACATACCAACCCTTAGTCTGGCACTATCAAATAAACATATTGATCTTCCTTATTTCTTTCTTTGGTAATGAAAGATGATCTAATTCACCTCGAAAATACTCTTGAAAACATGAACTCTTGATTTGCTCTGGAATAAAGCTTTCTTTTCTAGGACAGGAAAGGCAATGTGATTAGGATGCAATAGCTATAATGTAGGGGAAATACAATTAGATTTAATTAAGTAGGTTTAATGAGCAAAATGTTAATACAGCTCTAGTTTATAATATCTGGCCTTAATGTGTGTTTTGTCTGATAAATTCATAGTGCCTCCCAACATTCATTTGGTTTGACTCCGTTGCCTGTCACAGAAGGGAGTTGAATGGTTCAGAGAGAAGAACAAACAATTCTCTTTCTTGTATAACATATTTATTTAGGGCATATTTGGGTTAAAATAAAATAGAACAGTTAGGCATACCAGCATCTATCCTGAAGAATAACACATGAAGCTAAAAATGAATGGAAAATAAGGGAATATAAACACGGATCAGATAATTATGCTTTCTCATTAACTCTGATTGCAATCTTGTAAATGAAACTAAATATCCGGGCATGTTTGGAAAAACTAAATGCATTCCATTACAGGGATTTACCTGCTAATAAAATAAAAATATTCTTCTTCTTAGATTGATATTTGGATTAATTCCATTCTCTTGCTAACATGTCATAATAGCACCAGGCAATTAATACCTACTAATGGCATCAGAGTTTTCTTCTGAGAGTAAGCACAAAGTCAGGAAACTTTACAATCTGCAGTGCCAAGGATTTTGTGGGTATTTGTTTTGTGAATTTGCCTTTTATACTAAGGAATTTAAATATATGATTCTTTAAAGGTAATTTCACAAATTTCTTTTTGTCTTCAGGTGAAATATTTAACACTAAAGATAATAATTTTTTAATTTTATTTCTTTTCTTTAGAACAACAGTCTTTGAAATATATAGCCCTTCACTCATTTGAGTAGCCTGGAGTCAAATAAAATATATGCCAGTACCATTTTCTCTTTTGGGACTTTAAGTTTATGGTTGATAGATGAATGGATAGAGGAGAAATAGATAATTTTGTACTTGTTTTATATAACATTAGATGTAAGTGCATAAAGCACTTCATAAGGTGATTTGCTTCTTGAGAAGCAGGTAGATAATGATGATTCTGGGAAAGAAGCCTGGAAAAAAGGAGTGCAGAGGAAGTACTAAAGAACATGACACAATGTAGCACTTTTCCAAATAACAGTTCTCCTATACCTGCACTACAATGAACTGGAATGCTTGACAAATATGTAAATTCCTGGGCCCACTCAAAACACATTGGGTCAAAATTTTTCAGGGTCAGACAAAAGCATCTGAATTTTTAACAGACAAGTTTTGTGATTCTGAGGCACATTAAAAATTGAGAACCGCTTCTAATAAGAAAAGCACTTTTTAAATTTTTTATAAGTGTAATAAAAACTTTTAAAAAGCATCAGGCACTCGTGTTTAGTATTTTCTCCACATCATTTTAGCTTTTTAATTCAGCATTTCTAACATCATGGTTCTCTGCAGACTCTGTCTGCTATATAGTCTACCAGGTAGAAGATGATCACATCACTAAGCCCATATCCTTAAATTGCTGTTCAAGAAAGCAGCCAAAGCTGAGACTATATTCATTTTGTCTCAATTCCAAATTCCTAGGGAAGGGATTCTCACTAGTTTAGATTAGATTAAGTGCCTATCATCCGCCCAATAATTTAGGGCCATGAAATAAAACATAGTTACATGGTGCCACCCCAACTGCCTATGAATTCATTGACAAAATATATTGAGCATATGCTATTTGACAGAGATAGGCCACCACATCCAAAATAAAATAGCACACAGTTAGAAGGGAGAAATGTCCTCAGAGATGAACAAATTATTATATTCTGGGCAGAGAATTGAAAACATTTTAGCCAAAAGTGGGAAAACAGTGGTAAGAATCTCAATGTCTAACAATAAAGCTTAGTTAAAAGGTAAGATACACCACTGAAATAGAAGAGTAAAATCCATTCTTAGAAGAATATATAGAATGAAGGAAAACTGTTCAAGATATATTATCTTGCCAAAACACATACAAATTTTAAAGTAATAAATCTGTGTTGTTTTAAACCACTCCATTTACGATAATTTACTATTGCAGGAATAGAGAGCTAATACACTATGCAAAAGGAGATAGGTAACCAGATATGATGCTGCAATTATCGTAGATATGTGTGATGATAATGGCATTATTTTAAATGCCCATCATAAGGACATGAATAAATGTTAGTATATTTGTATTTCAAATTTGAAATTTATATTTCAAAACAGAATAAATCAAATATACATGTATCAACCTATTTAAATTCTCAAAATATGTTGAATGATCAAAACAACATATAATAACAAATGAAATTTTCATATGATTTGTGATTCTTTTTAATTGACCTAGAAACACCATATATTACATGTGAATACATAGAGTTAGTAAAAGCCCATTGGAAGGTTTACATCAAATTCATTATAGTGGTTGCCATTGTGAAAGTAGGAAATGGGACTGAAGAAAATTCCAAAGATAACTCCAATGTATATGAAATGTTTTGGGCCTTCATTTTTAAAACCCTAAGGTGAATATATATAAAAAATAAAGACAGAAAGAAAATAGAAAGAAGACAGGGAAGGAGGGACGAAGGATGAGAATCATAATATGTGGAGACTAAATGCCTTGAGATTAAGCTGAAACACTTCTTTGTGCTGTGTCAATTTAGGCAAATTACTTGAGTTTTCTAAGCCTAATTTTGCTCACTGAAAAAGAAAAAAAGAGACACAATATTTTTTTCAGCCTGCTGTGAAAATTAGAAAAGATAATTTATATAAAGTGGATAACAAAAATAAAATCCTTGCACATGGTAAGGACTGAATAGAAACTAGTTATGTCTTCTTTCCCAATTTTATCTCTGAGGAGATCTCTGTCAGATGGAGAGGGAAAGATAGAGTCTAAACTAGTGCAAAAACGTGTTACCCTGACTCACAGAGAATCTGGGTAATTGAATTTCATCTGAACTCTATAACAATAAATTCAGGAAGGGACTGGCCCAAGCTGTATAAGCTTAGAGAGATTGAGAGTGAAAGATGAGAAGTTTGTTCAGCTCTGTCTGTTCTGTGTACTATCCCTTAACAGTTATACTGTGCATTGTATTATAGATGAGATGCACCTGGCCCAGGTACTGGGCTTCCCAGAATGGATCTAAGGGAAACTGTATCCTGAAGTCTTTTAGTTATGTTGGGCCCGAAGAGGTTCCAAATTCTGATCTTTATTTATTTTTTTCATCCTTGTTATCCACAGTGGTCTACTCTTCAGTCCCTTTTGGGCAGATTAAAATGCTTAAACCTTCATATGTCATTGTAGAATGTTGATGAACTCTACTATTCATCCAGCATACCATCCAGTGATGGAGGGAAAAATCGTTATTACTATTATTGTTTTGTCTTCTTGCCCTTCCTAGTGATGGCCACGGCTGTAAGACACTTTTGTGATGGTCATAAAATGAGGCTTGTAGCTTTAATCTTTTGTCTATCAGATGTCCCAGCATCTCTATGCATACAATTTTCCTCTGGCTACACTGATTAATTCAGAGATGAGTATGCAACCTATGGGGATATTGAGATGTAAGTCAGACTTTTTGCAAAAGATGTCTCTACTGTTTTATACTGGACCTTACCCTGGAAGAATAAAGCCATGATATTTATGGTGACTACTCACAGGTGTTTGTAATTAAGCCAAAATGGAGGAAGAAGATTCAACAAGTGGCAGTTGATATGGTACAAATACCCTTTAGCCTTTTATGAAAGCTACACTTGACCAGATCTTTTCATAACTTTTTTACATAACTTTTTAGTTATGTAAAGCAATAAATTACCCTTTCTATTTTAGACATTAATAGAGTTTTCTATAACTTTGAAATGAAAATGTGATGCATTTCCTTCCTTTCCTTATGGAATATGGCAGTTAGAAGAATTAACCTGGTAGCTCTAGGTTGAAATAGTTCCCATTGGGGTTTATGGATCCTTCCAGGTAGTACTGAATAATGTCCTGATTTATACTCACATTCCCATTTATGATCTAAATAAGCAAACTCTCTTAGCTGCTTTCAACCCTTGATCCTTTTCTGGGGTTACATCTCACTTTCTATAATCCCCAAGTTCCAGAGTTGGAAGTAGAGGTTTGTTGAATATAGACCTACTTTGTTTCCAAATCTATAATCTATGTAGGATTCCTTAATGTTGTGCTTTGTTTGGCGTAGGGAACTTTGTGGTATCTCTAATTGCCTGAAACTTTCCTAACTATAAGTGTTCTGAGACTTGTTCTTTGAAGCATATGCTGATTATTTCCCAAATAACCGACTGGCTTGAAGAAATTTCTGGGCGTGGCTGGGCTTTAAGACTGAAGGGTATGGATATGGGAACAACAAGATGATCAACTAAAAATTATATAGACTAACAGCAGATTATTGGAGGAGGACAAAACAAATATCCTGAAATTTAGCTCAAAAGGAAAAAAAGGGGGTTGAAATAATCATGAAAATAATTGAATCTAGAAGGAAGAGCCACAAAACACAATGGCCAAAGGTAATGGAACATCTGTAGAGATAAAAAAAGCCCAAGCAAATTCAGACATGAATATTAAACAAAATTATAGGAAATAAAACAAGTAAACTTACTCATTGCTACTTCTGATAATCCTTTTCCAGCTTCTTCTGTGTACAGAAATTTGGTCTCCCTCACACAGTCCGTCTTCTTAGCCTCTGAAAAAGGACTTTTCGATATCCCAATTAGCATGTGATTTTTCTACCAGACACTTGGTGCATTTCCTCACAGCTACTTTGCTCCCATTTGGAGTTCCTACTCCAGATACTGCCTCGTGTACTTTGGCTTTAGGGAGAATCGAGACTAAACTTTTCTAGCTATTTTCTGGATCTAGATCTAACTCTTTTTCTAACAGTTCAACATCCAGCTGGTTGTCTAACAATTCAATTCAGTTCTGACGTTAACTACCCTGAGTTAGCACAGATTGCAATGGTTAAGGATTCAGCCCCACAAGATTCAAGGTTGTTCCTAATCAGACTGCAGGAATCAGCAAAACTGGGGCCCTCAGGTTGTCTGCCTCTCTGCCCAGTTGGCTACAAATTTGTGTGTTCCTTCAATCTCTCCCTCAGTTTTGATAATTCACTAGAACATTCACAGAACTGAGGAAAGCACTATACTAATGATTAGTTTTATTACAAAGGATAAAGCTCAGGAAAAGCCCAACAGAAGAGATGCATAGGTCAAGGTATGCAGGGAGGAGGGGGTAGGGAGTGACACAGAGTTCCCATGCCCTCTAGGAACATCACCTTCTGAGGACCTCAACATGTTCACCACTCCAGAAACCCCCAGAAACCTTGTCATTCAGAGTTTTTAATTGAGGTTTCATTATATAAACACAATTGATTAGATCATATGCCATTGATTATTTAAACTTAATGTCTAGCCCCTCTCCCAAGAGACTCAGGGGATGAGCTAAAAGTTCCAACCCTCTTATCATGTGGTTTGTGTCTCTGTTGACCAGCAGTCATCCTGAAACTATATAGGGGCCTACTAGGAGTTAACTCATTACCAGGAACTCCAGCAGGGTTTAAAGGGGCTTCTTATGACTAAAAAAAGACTCTCATCATTGAGGAAATACCAAGGGTTTTAGGAACTCTGTGCCAGAATCTGGAATAAAAGATAATATACTTGATCTCTGAACAACCAGAAGGTCTGATGGTGCTGACCTCATGCAGTCGAAAATCCAAGTATAACTTTGACTCCCCCAAAGTTAAATTGCTAATAACCTATTGTTGACCAGAAGCCTTACCAATAACAAAAGAGTCAATTAACACATATTTGTATGTTTTATATATATTATAAACTGTATTCTTACAATAAAGTAAGCTAGAGAAAATAAAATGTTATTATGAAAATTATAAGGAAAATACATTTGCAGTATTGTACTGCATTTATTGAAAAAAATCTATTCAAACCCGTGTTGTTCAAAGATCAACTTATATAATTTGTATTATACCACAGAATTTTTCCCTCAAATTCCAAAGGTGACATGTATACCAATCAGAACTTTCAGATCATCCTCATAAATCCTTGTTCTCTATGCCGTGGTCTTCATTATTTTCTGGACAGATCAAAACAGTGTCTTTGAAAATTATTTAAAATTACATGGGATGATTAGTAACTTTTGATTTAAAAACCATAACTTATTCATATATATTTTACAAAATTGAAACATAAAATTCTTCACAATCTTTACAGTAATTTTTTTGTGTGTTTTATTTATTTATTTTCAATTTAAACATATAATGTAACCCCACCACCTTCTCCCAACACGCCTCCCCCACCTCAGTTTGTTTTATGACATTAAGAGTCTCTTTAGGTTTGTCTCCCTCCTGATCCCATCTTGTTTCATTTATTCTTTACAGTAATTTTTAAGTAATTCTCTCTCTCTTTTTTTTCTTTTCCTAACTAACCATTATGCTCTGAAAGGCTTAAAGGAGCCTAAGAAGGTTTGCTCATGATTTTCTTTTTTGTATATTTCTTGCCTTTTATAGGTTCACTTGTTCAGTTTGCATTTCCATAGTTACTACTATATTGCATAATATCTTTTAATTCTACAAGTTGATTATTGGCTTGTATAATTCAACTTATGTTAGATAATAATAAATAACCGCACAACTCTGTGGCATAACAGGACCAATCATTGCCTTACTCTTGCTTAGTGTCCAATCGACCAGCAGGGGGCTCTCTTCACTACACTTTTCAGGGTCAAAGACCTTCAGAGGCTTCGTCTTGACACCTGTTTCTTAGATTGCCATGGCAGAGAGAAGAGAACCTGGCAACTCATCACTGGTCCTTAAAGCTCTGCTCAGGATGGATGTGTGTCATCTGCTCACACTTTATTGACTAATGCCCCATGAATCTCTCTTAACATAATTGTAGGTACCATAATCTTACCAGTTTTTAGTAGGAGATCTAAACATTTAATCTATTTTTCCAGAGAGATTTTGACTAATTGAGAGGGTTCCCCCCCAAAAGTATTGCCATAAGCCATTCAGAGGTTTTAATAAGGAGTTTAATGGCCATGCTTTTGAGTCGATGCTTGTCAAGAGTCTGAGTTTTAGTTGGCCTTTTTAATGTGAAGCAGTTCTCCATTTTATTTTTTTACTATTTGGAACTGAGGAGCAGATCTGCTTTCACACCAATATGTCCTTGAATTTGCAGACTCCACCTATTTCAGTTGTGCTGCTCCCTTGCCAAATGCAGTCAATAACAATCCCTACATACCATTAACATTTTATTTTGCCATCATTTCTCCTACGTCCACAAATTCACACAGTATATGTTCTGCCTTCAAAGCAAAGGTAGAAATATTACCAAATGTTTTGACACTGCATAACATGGACCATCCTTTCAGGCTCCTATATCATGCCTCCCTATAAGTCACCTCATCTTTTATCAATCCCACGTGTTCTAGACTTGCTGTCACAGCAGTATCCAGTAACAATTTCTGTATCAGTCAGGATAGGTTCCATTGGTGGCCATTTCCATTTGGCCCTCTTGATCTATACTTTATACTTCTCTTGACTACTCAGTGCTTCTTTCTGGGACACCTGATGTTATCTGCACCAATATTCTCCTTTTTCTTCCAGTTTCCAAGAGCTTTCATCAGTAGAAGTCACTGGAAAAAGGCTGGAGAATAAAGGGAAAACAGGGTCAGGGTACTTACAGTCCTTTAGGTCACTCTTGGGTGGCTGCATTCCTCTACTGCAGGCCCTCTCCACACAACCATATTATCTGTGTTCTAGTAATGAACTTGCCCCCTTCCTGCCCCACATCTAGTCATCATAACTTCTCTCTAATATCATGAGTCCCATACACGACATCATTCCTGGTCAGTTTCCCTAACTGCAACTTCATATAATACCCCCTCATTTATGTCTTCTCAATCATCTAGTTTAAGGGGCTTCCTTTTAGAACTCTGATTGATTAGGTTGTATTTCAGTAGCACACAATCCCTGAATCTTACTGGCTTAATATAATAAAAGTGCACTTCTTTCTGAGGCTATCTATCCCACATGCATGGGCAGGGAGCTCTAATTGGTTTAATCACTAAGCATCACAAGCTTCTGTTTAGCTCCTGCTTCTGTGACCAGCGGAGCCATGGGAAGAGTATACAGCTACTCATGTAAGGCCCTTCTACTTCTGTCTGGATGTGACACCTGCTACCTTTGCTTACATTTCTAACCTCAAAGGACAAGATACATGCAACACATGTATTTTGGTTGCTCACATGCAACCAAAAAGGGGAAAACTGGAAAAATTTAATGATTACTTTACAAATGGTTCAAAATGGTCTTTGAAGCATAAAGCTATAATGAAATTAAAACAAATATTAAAACTCATGTTAACTTCATATGTGTACATGATGACAGGGAATATTTAGAATATAATTCTGTCTGTGCCCAAGCAAATAAATCTATTGATGTAATGATGCGGCACAATTTATCAAAAGAAGAAAGTGCAAAGCTCATAGACAAATAACTGAAAATTGAATTGTATTCAGGCCAGGTTATGAGCCTTCCAGATCTGCTTAGCCCTACTCTAGCTCTGGGCCAGGGAGCTGGCCATTTGCCTGTTTTCCACAGAAAGTAGTTTCAGTGGTGGCTTTCACTATTCCCATGGTCTTGAAGGCAAACTTTCTTACCACGGCATTATGAACACTGCAAATGATCTTACCACCCCAAGAGTGAGAGGGGGGCTTCATCAAGAATTTGACTGCACCCTTCTGGTATGAGATGAAACTCTTCAGTAGGACCCAGTTGGAGTCATGAAAGTTCCAGATTCCTCAGGAGCTACCCAAAGGGGCCAATTAGCAAAATGCAGAAGAATGAAAAAGGAAATTAAAAAAGGAAATAATTTTTGACCAAAGAAATATTAAAGACTAGAAAAGGTACACTGAAAGATTGCTTTTGCTTCTTCTCCCAGTGGTTTTGGGCCAGCGGTGTCTTCTAGCTGCTGTGGTTCTTTCCCAAGACTAAGAAGCTGACTGCATTTCCTGTGAAGCTGGGATAGTTCAGTAATATCCAACTTTAAACCTACCAGCCCTTCTTCACTGCCTCACTTCACTTTGCCCTCACTCCTGTTCTTCTGTGATTGCACACTGCCTCTCTCAATGCACTGTTTACACATAAGCTTTGCCTCAGGAAATATTTACTAAGGAATCTAAGCTTGGAAAAGTAGTCGAGGATGGTCATAGAGAATAGGCCCTCTGGAGGAAATGGAAGTTAGATATCCCTCCTGTCTGAATGCAGTAAAAACCCAACTGTTTGGGATAGTAAATGGTAAGATAAGAATATCTTATGGATATTCTGGAAAGCAATAGCAGTACTGTCATTAAAAATTTTTAAGGTAATTAATAGAATTTAGGAATATTTATTTTTATTTTTTGACTCATCATTCTAATTTTAATTTCCTCTTGACCTTTATTACATTTGTGCCCTATTAGAGCCTTTTTTTTTCTTCTGCCACTTATATTTTTGTGTATGTCTATTAAAATCCTTGCTGATTGTTTCTTTTTTGATGACAAGCATATACTCTTTATTAAAAGCTATAAAAATGTTGAAAAGGTTAGGATATCTTACAGATAAGGCCCCATTGAGTCACACTCCCATAGGGAATGTCAGTTGTTAGCAGACTCATTAAAAAAAAAAATCTATTGAATTTAACTTAAATTAGTCACGATCCTTATGCTGATTTTGCAGCTGTCATTTGAATTTTCTGACCCAAATCTAGCTGGCTTACTATTTCTGGACAGCTACATAAACAAAATGATACAAATTTTAGCAATAGGATGCTTCTCACGCCAAAATTAGAATCAGGTCAGACTCACTTGAGAGTCAAAGAAAAAGGGAGAGTGTTCTAGGTGAAAACTGAAGTTAACAGAAACTCTGACCTAAAATGGCTCAAACAGACTGGGGATATTTATCTCACTGAAGTCCAGAGTTAGGGAGTTATTGGTGTTGCTTTACCTATCCAAGCCCTGTTGCATCATCTCACATGTGTTCATTAGTTTTCTAGAGTTGCAATAACAAAGTACACAAACTAGGTGCCTTAAATGACAGAAATTTACTTTCTCACGGTTCTGGAGGCTGAAAGTCTGAGGTCAAGTTGTCAACACAGTGTTGGCTTTATTCTGAAGCCTCTCTCCTCAGCTTGTAGATAGTCCTCTTTTTCCTGTGACTTCATATGATCTTCCCTCTGTGTGTGTGTGTATCCCAATCCTCTCTTCTTATATAGATACCAGTCATATTAGGTTGGGGACCACCCCAATGGTTTCATTTGAACTTAATTACTTCTGTAAAGATTCCACCTCCATTAAAGTCACATTCTGAGGCAATGAAGGTTAGGACACCAACATATGAGTTTTGGTGGAGGAACACAATTCAGCCCATACCACTGTGCTTTGTGGTCTTAAAATGATTGCACAGATCTACAATACATATTTACTCTAAAGAGTGAAAGAAATTGAATCTGTTATGTTTATCCTTTTTTTTTTTGAATAAAAACAAAACTTCACATACCATCATACTTCTTTCATGTAGTTTATTCATTTACAGCTCATTGGCCAGGACTGTGTCACATCGTCTCTCTTACTCACAAGAGAGGCTGGACAAGTGACAGGATTTTTCAGTATCCATAGCTAAGGTGACAAGGAAGAGAATAAAAAAAATGAGTTTTGAGCCACTCGATCTACAAAGTCTGGCACAGATGATTTCATAGAATATTTGACAGATACGTATTTATGACCCACTACTAATGACAGAGACTATGACAGGCCCCTGAGATGATTCATAAGTGAACAAAACACAGACAGTGTCTTCATAGAGCTTACAGCATGGTATGGGAAGCAGAGAGTTAAATAGGCAATTACAATGCTGCATGGCAATCGAGAAGGTGAGGAACAGCAGAACATACTGTAGAAACTCAAAGGAGAGGCCACAAATCTAGTTATAGAAAATCATCAAAAGCTCCAGCAAAAATGTGACATCTATGCTTTTTCCATCTTTAACATGCAAGCAATTTAATATGTGCCTTGTGGAGGTATTTCAAACTGTAAATAAACAGTGCAAAGATTGGCACAAAGTAATTAAAATATATGTGTCCATTTATTCATAATTTTCTGTTAGTTTATGTACTATGTCACCATAGCAAACCCTTTGTCCTTCTTCAAAATCCACACAGTTTGAAGGGCTCCCTTTCATTCAGTTATTCCTCACAATGATTAAAGCAGGTAGTTCCTATTAGTATCCTCATTCTACAGATGAAGAAATAGAGACATTGAAAAATTAAATGATTTGCTCATAGGCATGTAATTATTAAAAGGCAAGGCTGGGATCTGAGTATAGCTAGTCCAGTTTCAAAGATCATGCCCTTAACTACCCTGTCATCAAGATTCTCCTTATTATTCTCTGCTTCTGATACTTAAGTGGTATGAAGAATATATTCATACTAAAACCATAATCTTTTCTAATGTCTGAGTTTCTGTCTCTGTCAGTGACCTGCTTTTGCACTACTGAAAAAAAAATGTAGATACTTATAAGTAAGACCGTGGTGTAATTATTTGTTACTCAAATGGGAAAAATGGGAGGAACTTTATAAATTCCATCAGTACACAAAATATCTTAATTTTCCTAAGGCTGGTCATTTTCTCCACTTACATTTTCTCTTTCTCTGGGATATGCTATAAATCAAATATTGTTAATTTGGTATTTGCAACTTGGATACCAGGTTTCAGAAACTGTTTTTGGTTCTTTCTGGGCAATTAAATATAGAGGTTTTGTTTTTATGTAGCAACGATCTCTTTCCTTGTTTTGCCATTTTGTTTATTTTTATTGTTTTGTTTTCACATTTCATTTATTATTTTTATTAACATATAATGTATTTATAGCCCCAGGGGCACAGGTCTGTGAATCATCAGGCTTACACACTTCATAGCACTCACCAAAGCACATAGCTTCCCCAATGTCCATAACTCAACCACCCTCTCCATCACATTTCATTTTTTATTCAAACTTGACATGGTTACTAATTAGTCGTTTGCTTCAGAATATAATTAAAAGAAATATATTCATTAGCTGTAATATGGCTTTTACTTTTGTTTTTCAATGGTTCTCATTTCAGTTACTAAAGCTTCCCATTTGCTTTACTCTCTTTCGATTGGAAAAGGAGTCTCCTCAAGTATTACAGGCAACAATGGGATTTGAAGAGTACGTTGGGGAAAAGATACAAGAGAATTGTGGTAAATGTCTACAAAGAAGTGGCAATTATTCATAATGAAATTACATGCTTTTAAGTCACCAAATCCTCAATCCTAAAAAGCTGATTATTTTTATGCAAATATGTACTATGGGTAAACTACTGTGACTCAAGAAATTAGATTTTTTTTTTGGAGTCCAAGAGTGGTAGTAAATTTTTAACCATAGATTTTGGAGCATGCTGTCACCCACTACCCATTTTTCCATAGTGATCTCTCTCATGCAGGTATTTGAAAAACTGTATTTTTAAATTTCTGACATAGAAACCCTTCATGTCTCACCATTTATACTATTTGGAGTTACATGGAATGGATAACATTTTAAAAACATGTTAAGAATTATCAAAGTCTCTGATAATTCCCACGAATGTGCTCTTTTGTTTTATTTGCTATGATGGTACTATATCCATTTTATCTTGATGCAGCAGCATGTAATTCTTTTGTTGCCTGTGATGAAGTATGATTTCTATTAATACTGCAATTGATCCTGTATAATAACTACATTTTGAAATAGACCTTCTCAGCTTTCTTTTCACAATATCTATTTATATTTCAGTCTGTATGGATTTAGTACTTGAAGCCAACTGAGTTTTATCACATTTTAATTTTCCCAATACTGTGGCATAAATTACCTAACCTCTGACATGTTACCACCTTGCCATTAAGATCTGGCAAACAAAAACTTTATTGTGTTTATGGTGGTCCCACAGTTCAGTTCTATTCATCTCCAGGAATCAATCTTGGGGATCTTCTGTTCTGTCTAAGTCTCAGCTCTCCTATCTCTATAATGGTAATCGCTCTCCCTGGCATGGCTTTTTGACTGATGGTGGGAGGGTCGAATGACATACGGGGAGACTGGGCTTATAAAATTGGGGATGGGTGGATTCCCCCAGGAAGAAAAAGTAGTAATCAAGAGATGCACCTTAGAATAAAGATAGTACATCATCCAATAGAAAGAATTTCACTAGAAGATTTTGGTGAGAAAAATGGAATGATTTGGTATTAAGACCAACACAAATATATCATGATATGGAATTTAAAACCTACCTGAATGTTTAAGATATAATATTCAGAAGTAATAGTAAAGAGGGCCTCTCCTGGCACCGAAATTCCCTTCTGTCACTCTTCTCTGTCTCAACCACCTAACAAACTTGTATTCATTATTCTCTACTGTTAATGGGACTTGACTTGAAAAGTAAGCAATATAAATGTGTTCAAATATGCATACAAATGGCATTCATATATGACATAATAATATCACTTTTAGTCTTTCTGAAATTAATGTGCATTATTTTGAAAATCCTTTTACATTTCTAGAATTTGTCACTTAATTCACATTGCCATTTTTTGTCGATCACTGTAAAAGCCTTATAACTGGCCTACTGTGTCCATTCTGGTCTCTCTCAAAGTTATTCTTCAATTCTCAAGTAAAATGGTGCTCCTGAAACTCTAAACCAATCATGGCACTTTCTCCCTTAAAACCCAGCTATGACTTCTCATTGGTCTTAAGAAAAGCTCCACAGACTTTCACATGTCTTCTTTGAGCCCTTCACAACTGATCTACATTCCTCCTATCAGTTCCTTTTCCTCTGTTTCCTCTGTTCTCATTCCTCTTTCAGCCCCCTAGTAGAGTTCAAGCTCTGTCTGGTCACAGGGCCTTTGTACATACTGTCATCTTGCTGAAATGGTCTTCCTGCTTCTCCTCATCTAATGACATCCTCCCCCCGCCGACCCATTTGTGATCTTCCATGAAAAAGAAAACTTCCCAGATAAAATATTCCGTGCTCTGTAGTTAGGTAAAACTCCCATTATAAGGTCTCATAGCACTTTACAGACCGCATTTGTGGCACTTACTACAATTGTAACCAAACATTATTTGCGCAAGAATTTCTGTAAGATTTTTCTTTATTAGTTCACTACTTAAACTCCATCAGTCTACTTTGTTCCATGGCAGAAATAACAGATTCTCCATATATATCTGATGAATGAATAAATGGATGAGTGGATACCACTACACCTTGCATAACAATTTTCATCACTTCCTTAAATTTTTATAGATAAATATCTGCAAAATAAAGTTATAATATTCTTCCCAACTAGTAACAATACATTCAGCATGTCTCATACATATAAAATTTTATTGCTGGCACAGCATTGGGAATATAATAGAATCAAAAGGAATTTTGATTGAAATGGTTTGAGTGATACAATTTATAGGAAAATGAAGAGCAGAGAGCTTGTTGATGTTCTCTGAGGTAGAACTATGAGTATACTACTTAGGAAAAGTATACTTCATCATCGTTAAATCTCTATATACTATCATGGACAAATGTAGAATGATCCCAGATAGAATGTACTAATGATGTCTGGAAATACAGAAAAACTATTAGCATTTAATACCAAATGGGTAATCACTTTTTTTTTGTAGAAATTAGATATTGACATCTGAAAAAAAGGATTGTCAAAATGATCATTTAATTACTTATGTATTAAGATTCTATTATAAACAAGAAACAGTGATAGGCATTCTGAGGAAACCAATTTGAATAAGAAGCTATTTCTGTCCTCAAGGAGATTAGGATCCTGTAAGAGAGAAAATAAACTCAAAATAGAGTCAGACTGCTGTTATAAATGCTATAGTACAGTGTTATGGGCTGAATTGTGTTCCCCCAAGCCAATTCATAGCTTGAAGTCTTAATACTTGGAATGTAAAGAAATAAATTTTGCTTGTTTAGACCCCTTTGGTCCATGGTATTTTGTTATGGCATCCCTACCTAATACATACACTTATAATGCGAATGTTTTAGAAGCACAGAAAAGAAAAGAAAAAAAAAACAGTTTTGGTAGAGCTTAACTGTGGAGGTAACATCTCTGCTTATTAAAGTTTGTGTAAGACTTTCATAGTAAGATGACATTCTTCTCCACTGGTTTCTTTTCTTTCCTTTTTTTTTTTTAAGATTTTATTTATTTACCTGACAGACAGAGATGACAAGTAGAGAGAGAGGCAGGCAGAGAGAGGAAGGGAAGCAGGCTCCCCACTGAGCAGAGAGCCCGATATGGGGCTCAATCCCAGGATCCTGGGATCACGACCTGAGCTGAAGGCAGAGGCCCCAACTCACTGAGCCACCCAGGCGCCCCTTCCATTGGTTTCTTTGTAAACATATCATATTTAGCTGCAAGGTTATATATGTGCTATATTCTAGACTATATACTCCGAAGATGATAAGCAATTCTGTGGAGTGATTTCTGTAATACTGAGATCCAAATTCTTATTATCCCTATCTGCCTGCCAAACTAATGTATTACTCAGAAGGAACATGGGAAAATCAGTTGCTGTTACTTAAAACATAAACTTTCTTATGTAAATTAAGGTCTTTAAATTTAAACTCAGAAAAGGCTGTGCAATCCAGAATCTCACTTATATCTTTCAAATTCTTATTGGACAGAAATTACTTTCATAAATGTTTATAATAATATATATTTTTCTTTGTGTAAATTATATAAATATGTTTAGAAAAAACTAACATTAGAAATACTTAATCGGCTTCATTCTCACAAAAGGAACCTTGGACAATTATAGTATACAAAGTTAGGGATTTTTGTTTATTTTATTTTTATTTTTATTTTTTACTATTTTTAACTGCAAATGAAACACATGTTATGTAATATACAATGCACTACCATTTCAGGAGGATTTCTGTGTATAAAAAATATTTCCAACCAGTGCTCAGTCTGACATGCCAATCTTGCACACTGCATTACTATACATGTATGTTACAAAAAAGTGAACACCTTGCAAATTTTCATTTACAACCTATAGAGGGGGCAACAGGAGATGGACTGCTAGCTTTTGAAGGCTCCCCAGAGGATACAGTCTACCATTTCCATTCTGGCCCACAGCACTCCAGAATAGCAGAAATAGGACGAAGAGCACTCCATCTCCACCAACAGTCACCACCACTCAGCAAATCCTGGTGCAAGAGGCTTTTTATGGATAACATTTCCCAAAAGAGCTAGAGTTTAAAATTTTCTAAAGCCAAGCACACTGTGTATCTATTTCAATATATGGCAGATTCAACTGAGGGCCTAACCAATAAAGTCTAAACCAACTGGCATTATATCAGAAGTCATTTATCAGTTGCATAGCTGACAGTGCTCATCTCATCCTGAAAATGAATGAATGGAAATACATCACTACAGGGCTGGCTAGCCAAGTAAATACTATGGAGCTTGAAACTATTACTGCCTTATTCATGCCTGTAATTAAATTTTGAGAGTTTATGTACCAGAAGTCTTGAACAGAGTCCTAATAACCCCTAGAAGTCAGGTCTTTTAAAGTGAATGTGCAGATGTACTATGACTGGTCCCAAATCTGACCCACAGGTCTTTGTGGTTTACTTTTAGGATGAAACTGATAAATTACTTGTCCTGATTCCTGAATGATCTTTCTTTTATTTTTTGCACTGAATGTAATGTGGTTCATTTTCATTAGGGGAAAGCATAGAGCTTCAGGCAGAACATTCTACCCATATCCTGTAAAAAATACATGTAGCACACATAATCATGCATAGATTGAGAGAACACACTTAGTATGGATATCCTTTCCTATAAATCAAGGGATTGGAAACTTTGAAGAGCTACATTAATTTTTTACCTTTAGAAAACTATATTGTTTTGAAGCCATTTATATGTGTGACTAAAAAAAATGTGAAGTTAGGCAGCAATGATAATGTTACTTCTTTCATACATTTAGACAAATTATCTGACTCAGTCTCCAAGAGCTTTGTATCTACTTTAAAATTATTTCCATTGTTATTCCCCCCAGATTGTGAGGCGTGAATACATAGCTGTTTCTAGCCATACAATCTACCCTGTTGGTAGCTGTTTGGATGATTCTGAGGGCTTTATAAGAACATTCAGGAAGGCATGAAGAATCCTGACTGTTAACCATAAAAAGGAGAGTGTGCATTATATGGGAAAAGATTAAGAATTTTTATTACCCACTTCTCTGAGCTCCATTTTTCAAACATGTATAGAGTCAGCATAGCTTAGTAGAAAGGACATTAGACCAGGAGAAGCAGGGCTAGACATTCCACCCCCAGCCCCTACAGGAGCACTTAGCACCTTACAGTTTGAGCTGATGAACTTTCATATTTGGTTCAGGCTTAACATTTTATTTTATTTTATTTTATTTTATTTTTTTAAAATTATACTTATTTATTTGTTGGAGGGGGGCAAGCAGAGGGAGAGGAAGAAGCAGGGTGCCCTGATGAGCAAGGAGCCCAATGTGGAATGCGATCCTAGGACCCTGGGATTATGACCTGAGCCAAAAGCAGAACCTTAACCAACTGAGCCACTCAGGTGTCCCACCATTTTTTTATTTCATATTATAGTTCTTTTCACAGCATATCATTTGCCTACCTACATATGTACCAATCTATCTATCATGTATCTCATTTTCAGGAACTACTTCTTAAGTAGAAATATTTTATGTTTACTTAGCAGTACTAATTTTCAAAATCTAATGATATGCTGGCTAATTTGGAAATGTGTGGTTAAAAAAAGACTCTTGGTTGCTGGCAAAACTATTTCCAAAATTATAAAATACTGTGTAATGAAAAAAAATGTGCCAAGTTGTGACAGTTATTTTAAGTATAACAAGTTGATACTTACCTGGTAGAACAACTGGTCATAAATTTAATAAGCTTATCATAGAGCAAAGAGGAAGGGTTTACACAGGATATACAGAAAGGTCAGGGACTGCATAGATTAACTAAAGAAATGATAGCACATTAGGAAAAAAATATTTTTTTAGAGCTTATGGTTTTATCTGATTGAAAAGTAAATCTCTCATCATCCTTTCTCTTGTATTTTTTTAAAGACTTACTGTGTTGTGATTCATACACAGTGATAGGATAAAAAGAGAAGAATATTTTATTTTTTCATCCTTAGTATTTATTCCTACATTAAACATTCTAATTCTCATATCTCTACCTACCAAATTCTCTAAAAAAAAAAACAACACCCCAACAGAAAAAACGTTGATAGAATAATTATGGAAATAGGATGCATATGCAACAGAAGTAAGGGAATTATTTGTAGTGTTTTTTATTTACTTTCCCCACTTAATTATTATGTTTTTGAGATCAGCATTCAAATAATTATCTTCAGATCTTTACATGCTTTTTTTTTTTTGATATGTTAGAAATGTGGAGTAAAAGAAGTGAAGAAAACAGCCAGTGGGGGAAATGCTAAGTCTCTGATTATGAGCATAAAGGAAAATGCTCATAGCACTACTAATTGCTTGCATTCTGCAGTGAGAGGCTGTCAAAACAGCCGTTTTATGAGCCCCACACTGAAGCAGCTGCAGTTCTTAGTGCACAGAACATTCTGTGTACTCTATTCCCTAAGGAAACACTGCCTATGTGGTCTTTTGGGAATCTTTGCTTTTATTTACACTGGATGCATTCATAGGTTTCACTCCCAAATTGAAATTATTCTTCAATAAAACATAGCTAAGAGAGGTCATCCTCTTAGCTGTCTTTGGAAAGGGTATCCTAAAATAAAGCCTTGTTTAAGCAATAAACAAACAAACAAATAAAAAGAACATTTACTAAAACACTATTGGTAAGGAGCAAACATTTATTGAATGTACACCATGAGATAGAGTCTATATTAAGCTCTGGAGATAGGTTATATTCAATAAGTGTGAATATAATTTTTGGACATTAAGCGAGAGAATTAGTAAGGAACTTGCAGATAGTCAATTAGAGCCTGTGGTCCTTTTCCTTTCAGGGTTAGTATCCATTAACAGAACTAATAAAATGGTTACAACATGCCAAGACCTTCACTTATGTTACTTCTTCAAGACATGTGTTAACTCTGTTTTGAGGTAGGGAAGTTCTGAATCCATAGTGCTAAATAAACAATTTGCTTCAGTTCACACTGTGGCTGAGAGATGCTTAGATGGCTTCCCATGATCAGCCCCTCTTGGAATTCACACCTTTGTGAAATGAAGCCTTCTAAAGACAAGGAATAATGTATCATGAGTTAAAGATTTTGGTGTACTCAACCCTCAGTTCCTAGGACCCCATACTCTACAAAGATGTGGAGGGCATGTATTCTTTTGGTAATGTCCAGTGACATTTAGGAAAGTATGTCTAAGATTATTTATGGAATGGGGCTAGTTGAGAGATAGGCCATAGAGGGCTTGGAGAATAAGGGAAGATCAAGAAGAGTTTCCTATATTTAGGAGAATAAGAATAAAAAGGAACTGGGTTTATTAGACAGATTTTTATTGCATACTGGATTCATCAAAGGCTGGAATGCAGAGATCTGAACTACAGCTACCAGATTCTTATCTTTTGTTAAGCACTATATATACTTATGAAATTCTTGACATATCTAAAAAGCAATGCTTGATCTACTTCATTGTTAATAGTATAAAAACATAAGGAAGGTACATGATGTGTATATGTGTGTGGAAAATAAATTCTTGGGCAGTTGAAGAAAAGCTGTGAATAGTAAGGGTTAAAGGAATATTTTTCTTAGAGATAAAAATCTCTAAAATATGAGAAACCTTGAAGGAGAAATGGAAAAAAATAAAATTAAATTGAAAATTAATATGACTTTTGATCTGTATGACATCTTACATTTATAATATTAAATAGATTATAATTTGATTAAATTATGATTTCATACATTAAAGTTTAATCTGGAAATATATGATATCCTAACCTCACTGGAAATGTGTGGTAGTGCATACATACCTCAAATTTTCTATCCAATTTCAAATTATTTAGTGAAACACTAAATCATACTATGTCAATAAAGAATACTATTTTAGTATAGCATAATACTTTAATAACATGAACATAAATAGAAGCTAATCTTACTTCTTTTTCTGATAAAAAGAGATACTAGGTTTTCTTTTCTTTTTTTGTATTTTTAAAATTCTTTTAGGGGCACCTGGGTGGTTCAGTTGGTTGAGCATCCAACTCTTGATTTCAGCTAAAGGTCATGATCTCAGGGTCGTAAAACTGAGTCCCACTTAGGGCTCCATACTCAGTGGGGAATCTGCTTGAGATTATCTCTCTCCCTCTGCCCCTCCCTACTGCTCACGTGCTCTCTCTCTCAATAAATACATAAAAATAAAATATTATAAAAAACTTTTTTATTGGGTTCTGGAAAAAATTCATTTCACATTTATATGCTGTAAATACAAAATTCATCGCAGTACAAGCCTACCTCAAGAAACAAGAAAAGTCTCAAATACACAATCCAACCTTATACTTAAAGAATCTAGAAAACGAACAGCAAATACAGCCTAATGCCAACAGAAGAAGGGAAATAATAAAGACTAGAGCAGAAATAAATGATATAGAAACAAACAAAAAACCCAGTAGAATTGGGTTAACAAAACTCAGAACTGTTTCTTCTAAAGAATTAATAAAATTAATAAACCCCTAGCCAGACTTACCAAAAAGAAAAGAGAAAGGACCTAGGTAGACAAAATCATGAATGATAGAGGAGAGATCACAAAGAATACCACAGAAATACAAACAATTGTAAGAGAATACTATGAAAAATTATATGCCAAAAAAACCTGGGCCACCTGGAAGAAACTGACAAATTCCTAGAAACAAACTACCAAACTACCAAAACTGAAACAGGAAGAAAGAAAATTTGAACAGACCTATAACCAGCAAATAAACTTCATCAGTAATCAAAATCTCCCAACAAACTAAAGTCCTGGGCCAGATAGCTTCCCTGGAGAATTCTACCAGACATTTAAAGAATTAATACCTATTCTTCTCAAACTGTTCCAAAAAAATAGAAATGGAAGGAAAACCTCCAGATTCATTCTCTAAAGACAGCTTACCTTGATTCCAAAACCAGACAAAGATCCCACTAAAAAGGAGAATTACAGTTCAATAGCCTTGATGAACATGTATACAAAAATGCTCAAAAAAATACTAGCAAATCAAATTCAACAGTACATTAAAAGAATTATTTATCATGACCAAGTGGGATTTATTCCTGGGACAAAAGGTGGTCCAACATTTGCAAATCAATCAAAATGATACACCATAATTTAAAAAAAAGATTTTATTTATTTATTTGAGACAGAGAGAGAGCATGAACATAGGGAATGGCAGAGGGACAAGCAGACTCCTCACTCATGAGCACGGAGTTTGACACAAGCTCCAACCCAGGACCCTGAGAACATGACCTGACCCAAAGTCAGACACTTAACCAACTGAGCCACCCAGGGACCCCATGATACATCATATTAGTAAAATAAAGGATAAGAACCATAAAAGCTTGTCAATAGATGCAGAAAAAGCATTTGACAAAATACAGCATCCTTTCCTGATAAAAACCCTCAACAAAGTAGGGATAGACAGAATATAATGCAACATTATAAAGGTCATATACAAAAGACTCACAGTTAATATCATCCTTAGTGAGGAAAAACTGAGAGCCTTTCCTTTATGGTCAAGAACAAGACAAGGATGTAAATTCTCACTATTATTACTATTTAACACTGTACTGGAAGTCTTAGTCTCAACAATCAGACAATGAAAAGAAATAAAAGGCATCCAAATTGGCAAGGAAGAAGTCAAACTTTTACTATTTTCAGATGACATGATAGTCTTTGTAAAAAACCCTAAAGACTCCACTAAAAAAATTGCTAGGACTCATATATGAATTCAGCAAAACTGCAGGATATAAAATCAATGTACAGAAATCTGTTGTATTTCTATACACCAATAACTAAGCAACAGAAAAAGAAATCAGGGAATCGACTCCATTTGCAATTGCACCCAAAACAATAAGATACCTAGGAATAAATCTAACTAAAGAAGTAAAAGATCTATACTCTGAAAAATTATAGAATATTTATGAAATAAGCTAAAGAGGACAAAAAGAAATGGAAAAGCATTCCATGCTCATGGATTGGAAGAAGAAACATTGTCAAAATGTATTTCCTATCCAAAGCAATCTACACATTTAATGCAATCCCCATCAAAATACCAATAACATTTTTCACAGAGCTGGAACAAACAATCCTGAAATTTGTATGGAAGCACAGAAGACAAAATAGCCAAAGCAATTCTGAAAAAGAAAAACAAAACTGGAGGCATCACGATTCTGGATTTCAAGTTATAGTACAAACTGTAGTCATGAAGACACTATGGAACTGACACAAAAGTAGACATATAGATCAATGGAACAGAATAGAGGACCCAGAAATGGACTCTCAGCCCTATGATCAACTAATCTTAACAAAGTAGGAAAGAAAATCCAATGGAAAAAAAGACAGTCTCTCCAACAAATGGTGTTGGGAAAACTGGATATCCACATGCAGAAGAATGAAACTGGACCACTATAATACACCATACAAAAAAAATTCAAAATGGATGAAAAACTTTAATGTAAAACAGCAACTATCAAAATCCTAGAGGAGAACAAAGGCAGAAACCTTTTCGATTTTGGCTATAACAACTTCTTTTTTTTTTTTTTTAACTTTTTTATTTTTATTAACATATAATGTATTATTTGCCCTAGGGGCACAGGTCTGTGAATCATCAGACTTACACATTTCACAGCACTCACCTTAGCACATACCCTCCCCAATGTCCATAACCCAACCACTCTATCCCTACCCCCTCACCCCCCCAGCAACCCTCAGTTTGTTTTGTGAGATTAAGAGGTCTCTTATGGTTTGTTTCCCTTCCAATCCCATCTTGTTTCATTTTTTCCTTCTCTACCCCCCACAACTTCCTACCCTGCCTCTCAAATTCCTCATATCAGAGAGATCATATGGTAATTATCTTTCTCTGATTGACTTCTTTCTTATCACCCTTAGGCAAGGGAAACAAAAGCAAAATGAACTATTGGGATTTCATCAAGATAAGAAGCTTTTGCACAACAAAGGAAACAATCAACAAAACTAAAATGCAGCCTACAGAATGGGAGAAGATATCTGCAAATGATATATCTGACAAAGCATTAGTATCCAAAATCTACAAAGAACTTATCAAACTCAACATCCAAAAAACAAATAACTCTTAAGAATAGGCAGAAGACATGAATAGGCACTTCCATAAAAAGACATCCAGATGGCTAACAGATACATCAAAAAATGCTCAATATCACTCATTATCAGGAAAATACAAATGATGAGATTCCATGATGAGATATCATCTCATCCTTGTCAGGATGGATAAAATTAAAACACAAGAAACAACAGGTGTTTGTTGCATTGTTGCAACAAACAACAAGTGTTTGTTGCATTGTTTCTTGCATTGTTGGTGGGAATGCATACTGTGCGGCCACTCTGAAGAACAGTATGGAGAGTCCTCAGAATGTTAAAAATAGAACTACCCTATGATTCAGCAGTTGCATTACTAGGTATTTACCCAAAGGACAGAGAAACACAGATTCAAGGGGATACAGGCACCCCGATGTTTATAGCGGCATTATCAACAATAGCCAAACTGGAGAGAGCCCTAATGTCCATCAACTGATGAATGGATAAAGAAGATGTGGTGTGTGTGTGTGTGTGTGTGTGTGTATTATATACCACATATATAGTGGAATATTGTTCAGCCATCAGAAAGACTGAAATCTTGCCATTTGCAATGACATGGATGGAACTAGAGTGTGTCATGCTAAGTGAAATAAGCCAGTCAGAGAAAGACAAATACCAAATGATCTCACTCATATGTGGAATTTAAGAAAGAAAACAGAAAAAGATATGGGTAAGGGGAAAAGGGGAAAAAGGAGAGAGGGAAACAAGCCATAAGAGACTCTTAATGAAGGAGAAGAGACTTAGGGTTGATGGAGGGATGTGGGCAGGGGATGGGCTAGATGGGTGTTGGGTATTAAGGAGGGCACTTGTTATGATGAGCACTGGGTATTATATCTACATGATAGATCACTGAACTCTACTCCAGAAACCAATATTGCACTGTATATTAACTATCTAAAATTTATTAAAAAATTGTATTTTGTAAATGCTAAAAATTATGTCTTTAAGAAAAAAGAAGGCAAAGTCAAAATACAAAGATATATATTATTTCTATACTAAATCTAGGAAAATCTTATTACTATTTCTTTTGAAGGCTTTCAATAGAAAATAATACAATATTCTATGAAATTTTATTACAAATACAAATTATGTCTAAGTTTCACCTATATACAAGTGCATTAGAATCTGTTATATAGGACTAGAAAAAAAAGATACTTTTTTTTTTTGAGAGAAATATTCCACCCTTCTTTTTAAGTTCCACCTGCACACAAAAATAGGTATGATATACTTGCCCACAAATTTCAAGGTCTACATTACCTGATCGAGCATAATAAAAAAAATAAAGAACACTTATTGAACTCAGGCACTGATTCTAGACACAGTTTGAAGCAGCTGGCATGTACTAAGTCATTTAATTTTTACTACAACCCTATGAATTACTTATTAGGAGGAAGAATTGAGGCATGGAGAATTGAAGACTCTTGCCTAAAGTCAGAGTGAGAGTTAGTAACCCACCTGACCTTCAATCATGTGGTCTGGCTCCAGAATTTATGTACTTAAACACTTGCTATCTTTTTTTTTTTTTTTTCGCCCCTCAGTGTGGCATTCATGGCTCTTATCATCTGGCAGGAGGAAACCTTTCTAGAATCATTGCATGTTACTCTGATACATACATTCAACTTCCTAGCTGATTTGATTCTCAAATCTATACCATGTATTCCTGTTTCTGTGGTTGTTTATGCTGTCCTTCCTTATTTAATGCCCATTCCTTTTTTTTCAAATAGCCAGGTGAATGGTTAATGTCTCTGATTTTTTTTTTCCCCTAGTCGTACCAACCAATGTGGGTTCTTCCTTACCTCCTTTATGCCCCTCTAATCATCTAGCATTTAACTTAAACCACTCCACAGTTTCTGTCCACTTAATGCTTTCTACTTTGCCTTGAGGTTATGTGTACACATTTTTATATTCCTAAATAATCTTACAGTGCATGAAAACAGGGCCTGTTTATTTTTTTATTTTTTAAAGATTTTATTTATTTATTTGACAGAGATCACAAGCAGGCAGAGAGGCAGGCAGAGAGAGATAGGAGGAAGCAGGCTTCCAGCTGAGCGGAGAACCCGATGTGGGGCCATCGGGCTCGATCCCAGGACCCTGGGATCATGACCTGAGCCGAAAGCAGAGGCTTTTTTTTTTTTTTTTTAAAGATTTTATTTATTTATCCGACAGACAGAGATCACAAGTAGGCAGAGAGGCAGAGAGAGAGAGGAGGAGGCAGGCTGTCCATAGAGCAGAGAGCCCGACGCGGGGCTCGATCCCATGACCCCGGGATCATGACCCGAGCCAAAGGCAGCGGCCTTAACCCACTGAGCCACCCAGGCGCCCCGAAAGCAGAGGCTTTAACCCACTGAGCCACCCAGGTGCCCCGGCCTGTTTATTTTTAATCAGAATATCCAGTCTTATCTTTGAAAGCATCTCTTGATTGAATATGTTAATAAGTGAATATATAATTGATTTAAATGGAAAAAGATAAAAAAAACAATAAAAATTAATCAATCTTGGAGAACTAATTGATGTGCTCATTTTTGGGTAGTACATTATCAGTTTTTTCAGACTACTAGGACTATTTTATAAGTAAATTCTAAGTGATGATTAAGAACTCATTTCCTCATGAAGTGAAAAGTTTACTTTCACATTACAAGGTTCAGAGTCAAAGACATGTAAAAAATAAGATATAATGTCCAAATAGTTCATAAAAATTTTTAAATGTAATATGTATAACTAGAAAAATATGATTTTTAAGTTTAGACAAAACATTTTAATAATATTTCTCTTAAATATATTCTGGATGACTTAAGCATAGATGATATGTGTTTCTCTGCATACTTAACAGCATTTTATTGTGCAGATTCCTAGAAGTTAATTTATATATTCTAAGTGAGTTAAAAAGAAAAAAAATACATGTGTGTGAACAAATTAAAGAATGATTAAAGAACTTCAAACTTTAAGAAATAACCAGAATATGTAAGTTTGTATACTTTTACCCTAGAAAGAAAATTTTTTTTTTTTTTTTTTTTAGAGAGCAAAGAAAGTTTATATTCATTAAAATAATTTTAGGGGGTGCCTGGGTGGCCCAGTGGGTTAAGGCCTCTGCCTTCAGCTCAGGTCATGACCCCAGGGTCCTGGGATTGAGCCCCACATCAGGCTTTCTGCTCTGTGGGGGGAGCCTGCTTCCTCCTCTCTCTCTGCCTGCCTCTCTGCCTACTTGTGATCTTTGCCTGTCGGGTAAATAAATAGAATCTTTAAAAAAAATAAAATAATTTTTGCTCTCCCTGCTATTTCAAATTGTTATCATTGATGGAGATTGAGACAAGGTCTACGCCAAGAACAACACACTAAACAGCCAGGTAAATATATCAATTGAGACATGAAGTCAGGTTATCAGATTGTGGTAAAAAACGTAGTACTGTGAACTGGAAATAACAGACAAAATTCGGATTTTTGGGGGGTGCGGAATTAGGGTACGTACTTCTGGTCTTTCACATATTGGATATTATCCAGCACCGGATATTTTCTGAACTTTCCATTTCAGCCATTTTCACATATAATAGTCTCATATCATAGTTTTCATGAATATTTTCCTTCTGACTAAATATTTAAGTAGCTTCTCATATGATTACTTTCCGTTTTATACCTTTTTCTCCCCTAAAATACTTTGTTTAAATTGTTTAAGAGAGACAAAGGGGTATCTCTTCTTTTTTATTAAACTGTAGGATGTACCAAAAAAAATATAGGATGTCTTCTGACATTTTTGATGTATGTGTCTTTTTTTCCTGATAATATATATATGGCAAATATCTTCTTCATTTCTTTAGTTTGTTCTTCATATTTTGATGTACCCTTGACAAACAAGTTGCTAACCCCATTATCATCTAATTTATCATTTTTAAGGGGTCATGCTTTTGAGCCCCATAGAAGAGAGCTTTTTGCTTACTCTAATATAATTGTTTTCCTGTGCTTTTTTCTCTCTTAAATCCTCATTTTTCACTATTAACATTTAGATTTATAATCTGTATAGAACTGATTCTTAGGAAAGATGTGAGATATTTAGGAAGGATATGAGATTGGTAGGGGAGGCACTAAGTTTATATTTTTTTCTTATGAGTATCCAAATGATCCAGCACCACTCATTGAAAAGATCATCCTTTCTAAACTACATTTGCGATTCACAACTGTCAAAAATCAGTACACTATGAAGGATCTCTTTCTGAATTCTGTATATAACTCTAATACACAGCTAGTTACATTGAAAGTTTGTATAGCCATTTTGGAAAACTGCTTGGGTATAAGTAGTACACATAAACATATTAAATAACTTCTGGAATGAGAAATAATACATAAACACTGAACATATTAAAAAGATGATAAAAAATGAGAAACTTGATACATTTGAAAAGTTAGGTTAAATAAGCAAAGGCACTGAAAAATAATTTCATTCAATTCAAAAATAATAATTGAAAACAGGATTCAATTCAAGTAGGAACCAATCAGTTACTCAGAAACAAAGATATGCTCCATCTTGAGATTAGAGGTACAGAAGAAAATAATGAGAAGTGAGCCTAAAAAGAAAAAAAAAAACAAGTAATTAACTGAAAGTCTGTCAGATGAATATCTATATAAATTGGTACCTTGTAACCCATTAACCCATCTCTACTCTTTCACCCCATGCCATGTCCCTGTCTTTTAACCTCAGGTAAACGCCCAAACAACTAATCATACAGTTAAAGGGGAAAAAAAAAAAAAAAAACAAAATCAACGATAAATAAGACATAGAAAGAACTGCTTGTGGAAAATTTAGATTCTTGGCTTCCAGAACAAACTCGTGTTCATTCATGGTTCCTCAGACAACTCATCTCTTAATTAAAATTAATAGTCAAGCCATTGTCAACTGACACAGATTACTTGTCATATTTATGCGAGAGACCTAGCTGAAAACAGACTTCAGCAAGTAGGAGTGAGAGAAATTTACATATGTAGGAGTGAAGGAAAATCACAACAGCTATCTGAAAAAAAAAAAAAAAAACCTATAACAATCAAAAGCTTAAAAAAGATCATGATAAATGAAAATTAGAACTGACTCTGGAGGAAAGAGACCACAAGATAATTTAAAACAGTATCACTAACCCTAGCAATAATAATAACAACCAATTCTTAATTCTTAAGGCACTCTTCTTAGAAAGAAGTACTTTTATTCATGTACTAATTATAGTCATCCTACATTTTTCCCCCACACTTCCCATCTGATTTATCAGTAAGTTTTCTCAATTCCATTTTGAAAATATATTCAGAGTTCAGTTACCTCTCATAAGCTTCAGATTTGACTGCCCTATCCAAGATATCATCATCTCACCAATAAACTATTTAAATGGTCCTCTAGCTTGTTTCCTTGCTTCTATGTCCCACTGCCCTTGCCCTCCCTGATCATTTACTGTTTCTCCTTGTAAATGTAGATGTAGTCTTGCTTGTCATTCTCTAAATTCTCTAATGTTTACTCATATATTAGAATAAAATCTAAATTCCATATGTGGTCTATAAGGTCTTATATATTTTAGCAATGGCTACTTTGTAAAAATTTTATCCCTCCTAAATATTCTTCCACTCCATATAAATCACACCAGACTAATCTCTCTACTTGTTCTTGAAGTGCAAAATATATTTCAAGTTAAGATCCATATTAAAAAACACAAAACAAAACCCACAAGATTTAAATAACTTAGAAAAGAAAATGTAAAAGCTACCAATCTTCTTAATATAAAACCAAAGATTTAGTTGATAGAAATCAATGACTATTTGTAGATAACACCCAATATCCATTCTATTTAAACAAACATTATCCTTCCTAACAAATAACATCTGTAGGAGCAAACTATTATATTAAAACAGGAAAATAATTTTATATAAAATTATGTATATTGTCTATTTATATGCAATGGTTTCTATATATACACTGTACTATACTTTGGTATTTTTTATTTTTAATGAAAATGGAATGCACTTTTAAAAGACTTAAAAACATGTATTACATCACTGTGGTCATCTCTGAGGGAGAACATAAACATGGGTGATTTTTTTGTGCAATTTTTGTTCGTTCATACTTCCTAAATTTCCCAGTCTAGTGTTAAATTACTGACAACATACTGTATACTTTCAGAATAGTTATATTTCTATGAAAAGTTTTTAAAATCATACAATCCCTACCTATACATGTACACAAAAACACATTCACAGAAACTCATATACATAAACTCCTTTTCCAAATAGAGATATATGACAACATGTTATGACAACATTTATTTAGTAAGATTTTAGAATTGCTATGGACCAATGACTACAGCACACCTCATTCTTTCCCTCCTCGGGTGGCACTGACTCTTAGAGTTAATCTGCCTCTGTCCCCGCTTTGTACATTACCTGTATGGGATCAGACAGTTTAGTTATTAGTTCTTGGCCTTCCTAGAAAGAGCCAAGTATTATAAAAATTGTATTGTAAGAGCCACATCAAGACTTGATGTAGATTGTGAGATCCTATACTTTGAACACAATGCCATAACTGCATCAGAATTTTAAGTCTCTTGCAAAGGGATAGATGTAAACAACTGCAGTCAGGATATAGCACTGTAGTTCATACATCAAGCAGTAGCATTTATTCTTGCCCCTTGAATCTAGGCCGCACTTACAATACATGTTGACCAATAGAGTGCAAAATAAGTCATGTTGTATGAATTCAAAGCTTGCTTGCTTCTGCTGTCCTTGTGGAACTCTGAGACTGCTATGTGAACAAGATCAGTACTATGCAGAATAAGGAGAGTCATATGGCCTGGTTTATCTCATTTCCAACTACTGAGAGCTAATCTTCAGACTAATGAGGGAGGCAATCAAACACCAACCAGCAGATCTTAGATGTATAAGCAAGCCAAGTAACCTAGATAAAACAACAACACAGCTTATCTATGTACTCATGAGTAATAATAAATGGCTTGCTTTTTAATCCACTAAATCTAGGGAATATGTGCTATATAACAATAATTAACTAATATACTGGTTTAAGGGTATTTACAATGAAAAAAATCACAACAGTGGAGAATCCGAAAATTTGGAATAAAGAAAAAAGTTATGGAGAATCACACCTGGGGTGCCTGGGTGGCTCAGTGGTTTGGAGCCTCTGCCTTCGGCTCAGGTCATGATCCCAGGGTCCTGGGATCGGGCCCCGCATCGGGTTCTCTGCTCAGCGGAGAGCCTGTCTCCTCTCCTCCTCTCTCTCTGCCTGCCTCTCTGTCTACTTGTGATTTCTGTCTGTCAAATAAATAAATAAAAATCTTAAAATAAAAAAAAGAGAATCACACCTACTGAAAATAGAAGCAAAATACTTCAGAGAATAGTTATGAATAAGAGCTGGATTCAAATGTGAGTGATGCCAAGCAAATACGATTCAGGATATTATAGTTTCTTGGTCTTATTATTTTTATTATGAAAAACAATTTCAATATTTATAGCAGAATAAGAGATTATTTGTATATATTATAAACACTGGATGAATGAAACTATAAAAATAACTAAGCAATGCTTTTATTTTATCCTTCTCATCCCACCCTGATTGGTCTTGAGGGAGTAAGTAATATAAATGATGATTGCACTTACAATAACATTCATTTTTCATATTTTTAAATCTCAAATTAATTCAAGATAAAAATTTTCTGATTAGATAATAAACTGGATCAACTAATCTATGCAGTGTGAAATAGAAGCTTGAAACATTTTGAGTATAACATTGACAAGTAACTAGGTATACCCTGGTGAGCAAATGAACTAGTTTTATCAGCTGAAAAAAAA
>RCUC01159406.1:0-28215 GCA_003697995.1 Taxidea taxus jeffersonii
GGAGATATGTTACCTGGGTATCTAAATAACCTAGGTTCTACATCCTTTACCTTATTCTCTATTCCAGCACCTTCCATTCTTTCATTAACAGCAAACATTCACACTTAACATTTCTTTCTTCTTTCAGCCTGTTTAATAATATGTGTGTACATACACACAGGTTTAATTTTATTTCACATTATAACTACATTGCAACAACCATGAAGGCAAAGACTTTGCTCCTTTCCTTTACTGTCATATCCCCTAGTAAAGTATATAAAACAGCCTCAGTAAGTGTTGGGTGAATAAATGAATGGATAGTTAAAGGGCTATTATGGGCAGGTCATGGCGGGACTGTGGGAAAGAACTGATTGAATGTCTCTTAAGGAACTTCATTAATAAGAGGGGACCTACAAATAACTAAGAGACAAGATACCTTACGTGGCCCATAGAAGTATAAGCTGTTAGGTTGAAATGTGTAATAATATGAGCTGAATTTTTTTTTTTTTTTTAGTTCTCAGTATATAAGTCAATGTGTTAATTTCCTTAAAAACAATTTCATTTAATACAACACTTTGAGATATAGGGCATTAACATCTCTATTGTATAGTTGCAGAAAATGAGTTTATGAGGATCCTACAGCTGTTCAAAGATGAAAACAGGATTTGAACCAGGCCTCCTTTTTCCAAAGTTTTCATTCATAACTGTGAATCATTAAAAAAAAAAAACCTCATCACTCATGAATTATATTTAAATATTTTATATTTCCTTCTGATACATTTTTTTCCACTTGTGTTAAACTATGGTTTTCAAAAACCATCTTTGTGAAAACAAAAAAATAAATGCTTACTCATGGAGAAAAGAAAACACCAAATCAACTATGAACCTTCTTTAACGAGGCAATCAGCTTTAATTAAAAAGAAATCTTGAAATAATCTTTTACACCTACACATCTGTTTGCTCAAGTATCATATTGAATTTAACTTTGCTGTGTTGATAATAAAACTGGAGGTCAGAATTTAGGAAGTTAAAGAAAGATTCAATTAGTTCATTAATCAGATGGTGCTAAAGGTCAAATGATTTAATTTGATTAGGTTATATCTTTTATCATAGATTCTACATCCTCTTTCTTGTGTTTCCTAACATTTACTGTAGAGATACAGATTTTCCTTTCAACTTTTTTACTTAGGGAATGTGTCATTATTCATCTGACATCTATCACAACTGACCTAAATGTTTATATGAATTTCCAGTTTGTGAAAAATGTTTAAATAATTACATGAGGCTATACATCATGGTAAGTGTGAGAGGTAGTGGGAACTCAGAACCTGCTATTATATTTAATAACTTAATAGAAATTGATTTGTATTGAAGTTACTAATTTTCCTTGTTTGCTGACTTTTTTTTATACCTTTGTTCTTCAAAAATTGATCTTTATTTTGCACCCTATAAAAATCAAAATGACATATTATATGTTAGCAAATACGCTCCTTGTTACTGTTATCTCTGTGGTATTTTTTTTTTTAAGATTCTGTTTATTTATTTGACAGAAATCACAAGTAGGCAGAAAGGCAGGCAAAGAGAGAGAGAGCTGAGGAAGCAGGCTTCCTGTTGATTAGAGAGCCCCATGTGGGGCTCTATCCCAGGACCCTGAGGCCATGACCTGAGCTGAAGGCAGAGGCTTCAACCCATTGAGCCACCCAAGTGCCCCTCTCTGTGGTATTTTTAATAAGTGTTTTTGTCAGTTAGCCTATCTAAAATATGGATAGTATTTACTTTATCTAACATTTGAGATAAACTATTAAGACAAATAATAGTTTAACCTTTTATGCTTATCCTAATTTAGACAATTAGGATACCTCAACAGTAAATACTTTATGTATTAATAAAAACCAACATAGGCTCTGAGAAAAAAGAATACAGAACAGAGGATTTGAGGAAAGGGAAAGAAAGAACAAATTCAGGAATGTGGATTATTTAGTGAGATATTTTTAGGAAAGAAAATGAATAAAAAGCATAGTTGTGGAACAAATGGGAAAAACCAAAATTTGAGTCCAGTTGTAATGCTTCCAGAAATACTACTATGCTATAGAGTCTAGAAACCAGTATCATTATCTTCAGATTATATCACATAAGAAATTATATATTTCAACAGAGCATAAATAAAATCTAAATAATTGTGTGTCACAGAAATATAGTTTTTGCAACATATTTCTACCACTCTGTGAAGACACTGACCTCAGACTTAAAATATTTATTTTCCAAGTCCTATGTTTATGCTATATATTTAAGCTCCCCACTCTCCAAAAAAGTAAAAACCAATGACAGAAATATGGTGTAACAACAGAACTTATTTCAAAAAGGATATCAACTTTTTTTTTCTTTTTTGTTTTGTTGACATCATGTTGATTAAAGAAGCCCTCAGATATAGACATTTTTGTTAAGTTTTCACCACTTTTAAAATGTGTTATTCTCTAAGGACCAAGATGCCAAGGAATAAAATCCTCTTGTCGGGTATGAAACAAATGGGTCCCATTCAGATTCAGATTGATTTTGGCCTACAACCCTACTTACCACCTAATTAAAGGGGAGTGCATTATGTAGAGCTACTACGGAAGTCTTGTAGCAAAAAAAGCAAAGAAATGTAGCATAAAAATACATTATAAATTATATATAAAGTTTTCACAGGAAGATGTGAATATTGGATGGTCATCTATATGCAAAGTTATGCTAAAAAACATTAAATTTATAAAGAGAAAACATGAGAAAATAGAAGAGTTATGGGACAATATACAGGAAAGCTTAAAATATTGGGTCCTTTATTTGTAAAATAAAGTTGTCATGAAAAAGGACCTTGACCTCATTTCCTTTATCTCTAGTCACTGATAGGGAGATCATGTCAGAGCATTTAACACTAGATTTAGAGTTTTGTTTTGTTTTTCTTTCAAGGTAGTTTAATAGCTGTGAAGTCAGTAGAACAACTCTGTTGAAAAAGTTAAAAATTTAAATCTGTGAATCTGTGCACCAAGAAATAACCTTAGTTTACTTTAGCAACTCTTATTCAGGACTTTAGGGAAAGAAGGTAAATTAATTAGAGGTCAAATTTCTAATTTACTGATTAAAGTATTCACTCATGGTTGGCAATATTTAGTTAATATTATTTAAAGATGTAACAATAAATAAAATTGTCAAACTTTTTAAAAAATTCTTATTATTTATTTGAAAGAGAGAGAGATAGAGCGCAGTGGGGAGAAGCAGAGGGAGAAAGACAAGCAAACTCCATTGCTGAACACACAGCCCAAAATGAGGCTTGATCCAAGGACACTTGGATCATGATAAATAAGATCATGATAAATAAATTCTGCTTTTACTTCTAAAAAAAAAACCTTAAAAAATAATAACTGAATGAAGGTCATCTTAGGACATATATGCGCTGTATGTTGACATAGTCATGAAATATAAACTATATGATTTAAATTAAGACCATATAGAAATCAAGTTCATTTGATTAATTCTCAGAGTCAGAGCTGCACAATAGCTCCCCTAAAAACTTACCCTCATAACCATGTGTACAAATTTAAAAAATATACAAATTCATTCTCAAATGTTCTGTTATCACCTTCAAACCATTTATGGAGAGTCACTAATGTACCATTTAAAAATGACATCATTCAAGATTTTTTAAATTACCTAAAAAGAGAGCAATGGTTATATAATTCAATGTCCTCATTTTCTTTATGAGTAAATTAAGATTCAAGATCCTCAGCATTTTTTATATAGTTAACCAGAGACATAACTGGGGTTCCAGTATATAACTTTAGATCTTCATCTTAGTATTAGTGCCTCTCCTAACTTACTGGGAAAAAAAATATATTTGAGTTTTGTCGTTTCCTATTTACCATACATTCAACCTAGCTTCCAGAAACTTAAAACTATTGTCTGATTTTGCATTATCTATTCATTGTCTATTCATCACTACCTATTTGTTGTTGGCTTTTCATATTTAATTTATGAACTATACAATATCACAGGAGTTAAATCACAATGTGAGAGGTAGATTATTGAGAGAGAAAATTTACAGCTAAAAGACAACAAAGATGTAGACCATACATACAAATCTTATATCAAGTACTGAAAGTGATAAATATAGTCCCCATTGGCTCTCACATACTCTGGCAAAGGATAAGGATTGATTTTGGCAAGTGTGTAAACATTTCTATATATGTATGCATATGTGTGTGTAGAATGTGTACCCAGAGGTTAGAATGCAGCAATTTCTGATTTAGCTTCAGTGGAAGCATTAATTTAGCAAACATTAAGATAGTTAGATGACAGTGTGGAGATTTCTTTTCTTTCTTTCTTTTTTTTTTTTTTTTTTTTAGTGTGGAGATTTCTTAAGAAATTAAAAATAGAGCTCCCCTATGACCCTGCAATTGCACTACTGGGTATTTACTCCAAAGATACAGATGTAGTAGAAAGAAGGGCCATTTGTACACCAATGTTCATAGCAGCAATGGCCACAGTTGCCAAACTGTGGAAAGAACCAAGAAGCCCTTCAACAGATGAATGGATAAAGAAGATGTAGTCCATATATACTATGGAGTACTATGCTTCCATCAGAAAGGATGAATACCCAACTTTTGTATCAACACAGACAGGACTGGAAGAGATTATGCTGAGTGAAATAAGCCAAGCAGAGAGAGTCAATTATCATATGGTTTCACTTATTTGTGGAGCATAAGGAACAACACAGAGGATATGGGAAGATGGAGAGGAGAAGGGAGTTGGGGGAAATTGGAGGGGGAGATGAACCATGAGAGACTCTGAGGAATGAACTGAGGGTTTTGGAGGGGAGTTGGGGGGGTGGGAGGTTGGGTGAGCCTGGTGATGGGTATTAAGGAGGGCATGTATTACATGGAGCACTGGGTGTGATGCATAAATAATGAATTCTGGAAAACTGGAAAGAAATTTTAAAAATAAATAAGAATTTTTAAAAAAGAGTTAAATGAATGTATGACAGGTTCTTATAGGAATCATTTTCAAAAGAAATGTAGGGGTACCTATTTTGGGACTCCTGGACTCTTCAGACACAGCAGATATGTAAAAAAAGAGACATAGAGGAGAGAGATTTGGTGAAATTATTTCCTTTGAGAGAAACCTTGTAGATCACTGAGTACCTTTCCCCAGACTTTCTGAGGGAATGGTGGAAGAGTGATACCTTCTGGTGTTTATCTAGTGATTCAGTGGGATCACTTAGTTATGAAATTTGTTTCATGCACTTGGCACACAAAAAAGACTGCTGTCTGTTCCTGTCTGAGAAAGCTAAAGCCAAAATCACACATGAATAAGATAAAACTGACATTTGTTGCGGGAATTCAGAAGTGAGAGAAGATAGTGGTTCTGTGTTGAGATAAGCTCGCTTTTTTGTGTTTCTCAGAGAAAAACAAAACAAAACAAAAAAACAAAACAAACAAAAAACACACAATTTTTGGTTCACCAAGGAGATTTAAAATAGTATCATTTGGGGACCTGCCAAATGTGCTACCTGAGGAATAAAGACTACCTTAGTAAAAGAAGGCTGGGAGTAACAAATGGCTGGAGACCAACTCTGGCAAGTGTCCATTTAGAACACAGATGCACTCCCTGGGGAAAGAAACTGTAGAAGAAATAGACCCAGTGGGAATCCCTGAAAAGGCCCCAGGATTGTCCATGACAGAATCAGCCTGAAGATCAGGACCAGAGAGTATGTAGATGGTTTAGGACTGAAGTCAAAGCCAATCTCTTTACCTCTTCTCTGCTTTACCTCTGTTTAATCTTAAAGAAACCTAAAACAGCAGCAACTAAGGAGTTTAGAAGAAAGAGGAAGATACAAGATGGAGGAACAGAAGAGTCAATTTCAACCCTCTTCTTTATTTGCACAAGTACCTGGCTAATCAGTGCAAGGATAGGAAAGAGGGAAGAAGTTAACATTCAATGACATTTAGTATTTTGATTAATAGCTGGGGCTTGGTAATATACTAATTACAGAATTAAAACAGTGTTTCTAGTTTTATGGCTGAATTGCATCCCTCCCAAATTCACGTGTTGAAGTCCTACTCCCCTGTGCCTCAAGATGTAACTGTATTTATGGATAAGTTCTTTAAAGATTTTAATTTAAAATGAGTACTTTAGGATGGGCTCTAATCCAATATAGCTGATAACCTTATGAGGAGAGAAATTTTGGCATGGGGAGACAGACACCAAGCATGAGCTAGCACAGAGGAAAGGTCAGAAGAGGACACAGCAAGGAGGTGACCATCTGCAAACCAAGGATGAAAGCCTCAAAGGACATCAAACCTACCTACATCTTGATCTTGGGACTTCTGGATTCTAGAATTATGAAAAATAAATTTCTGTTGTTTAAGCCATCCAGTCTATGACTTTTTGTTATGGCAGTCCTAACAAACTAATTCACCAGGTTAATTTGATCACAAGAGCTGAGTTTTCATCCAGTAGGTGTATGTTGAGGGTATCTCTTCTGGAATAAATTCTAGAAATTATTTATTAGAATCTGTTAGTATATCCCACAGTGAAAGCTAAAAGAAATCTGAGGCTTTCTTAAAACTTAACATGCATTTGGATATATTGCTTTTTGCATATGATTATCACACTGCTTGAATCAAATAATGAATATCCATCCATATGAAGAAAATGAAACAATGGAACATATGAAATTATGCCTAAGGTAGATGATCAGAACATATTCAATCAGAAACATTCATCCCATTTCTTAAGCACAAGCTTAAACCTTCTTAATATCTTTGTGGTAGGGAAAAAGCAGATCTCTCATACATGTCTGGCAGATTAATAAGCATGCTGAAAGGAATCACGGAAAGGAAAACAAAAAGGAAAGAAGAAAAATTGTTTTTCAAAAAAATAATGTTTTGAGGGACACCTGGGTGGCTCAGCTGGTTAAGCGGCTGCCTTCAGCTCAGGTCATGATCCCAGCGTCCTGGGATCGAGTCCCACATTAGGCTCCTTGCTCAGCAGGAAGCCTGCTTCTCCCTCTGCCTCTGCCTGCCTCTCTGTCTGCCTGTGCTCACTCCTGCGCTCTCTCTTTATCTGACAAATAAATAAATAAAAATCTTTAAAAAAAAAAAATAATGTTTTGAAATCTTTAAAAGGGGCATATCAGAATTTTGTTGAATACTTTTATGTATTTTTTTAAGCTGCTTATGGTGGAGAGGGAAATCACAATTTTTCAAATAACTATAGATTCTAAAGTTATGATGTAAGGCAGATCCCACAGTGTAATGATCATAAATAATAAGTCATAAAAATTAGTGTACAGTAACACAAAGCTGAGGAACAATGGGAAAATTGATTCTATATCACATTCTCTCAGTGTATTTATTGTTATTTTTTAATATACTTCTTACTTTCTTATAATTGGAGGACACTAGCTCAGCTGTCACAAGAGAGCTGTCCACTGCACCTGCAGAGGCCACACAGTACAGTAGCCACTGGCCACTTGTGGCTTTTGAGAATTTGAAGTGTAGCTAGTAAGACTGAAAAACTGAATTTTTAATTTTATTTTATTGTAACTAATTTTAATTTCAACTTAGAAATACGGAGCATGAAATATTTTTCCATTAAATATAATCATACTGTTTTGGTGAGACATTTTAACTGTTGCATTATGTAAGATGTTGCTTTGTAGTGAAAGCATCAGAAGCATACATTATGATGTGTTTATTTGAATATTTTATGCAGACTAAGAATTACAGCGAAATCTTAGTAAATAACTGTTGCTAATACGTTGAAATACTGTATTTATAATTAAAGTAAATTATTCTTCTAGCCTATTAAAAATCAACTCTTCCCATTGAAAATTTAATGTTTAGTATGAGTTGTGCTGTAAGTATAAAATACATTAAGATTTTTAAGACTCAGTTGAAAAATATAACACAAAGTATATCATTAATACTTTATATTACTGTTGAAATGTTAATATTTTGGACATAATAGTTGAATGTAATTGAATTTCATTTTCCCTATGTATTTTACTTTTTTATATGGCTACGAGGAAATATAAAATTGTGTGTGTGTGTGTGTGTGTATGTGTGTGTGTACCTACCACTGTGAGAAACTTTTGTGACTGGTATTGCAAACACTAAATTACGCCAAATAATTTTTGGACTTGGGAAAATTCTATTGTTCCATGATCAGATGACTTTAAGGTCCTGAAATACTAAGGAATCTATTCAAGCTCATGGAGTAGAGGCTATACCCAGATTTACCAACTTCTAGTCCAGTGTTCTTTCCAGAATAATACTTGTACAAAGGAAATTTTATTCATGGTAATCTCTACCTCTCACTACATTTGCAATCTAGTTTTTTGTTGGTATTACTTACTTACATATCTCCCTCAGGAAAGAGTTAGCTGGCTTCCTGTTATGTTGATAAACTGGAAAGATAACTATTTACTTGGAAATTCAACAAAATGTAGGAACACAAAATCTGGAGGTTCGTATTAACTAGGGAAATTCTAGCCAGTATTGTTAGATTCTCTGTGGGAAAAAAGGATATATCCCAATGCAACAAAGTTGCTTTCTTATTAGATCAACAATATAATGTTTTAATCAGACCTTTTCCAACAAAAGTACACTGGGCATAATGAAACTATTGCCTTTCCTAATAAGGGTTTTATACTTCTTTCACCTTAAGCTGTTTATAGCTACAGATTCTTTCTTGGGTTTTCCAATAACAGTCAGTAGTACCTGATCTAATAAAAAGATAAAGCAGCCTATAACAGAAGATACTTTTATTGTTTGTTTCATCCCATAGACGTATGGTAGAGCAAAAGTATACCTTGCTGGTATTTCACATAGCTTGTACGACACTTGTCTATTAAATATTTGATGTAGTTTACTGGGACTAATTTTCATTATAATATCTACTGTATTGAAACCTGGGTTAAACAGAATCTTATTTTCTTTAAATCAACAAACAAGGACTTATATTATGTAATCAAATAAAAATGAGTCTCCAACTAATTACTGTGAAAAGTTGAGATATTTCCATTTCAAATAATACCCCTATTATTCATAACATGCTTGAAATTGCCTTCCAAGTCATTTTGAGCAAAACAATAAGGGTGATGAGGCTTCTCCTGCTGCTGCTGCTGCTGATAATAGTAATAATAGCTAACATTTTATATAATGCTTACTCTCTGTCAGACACTATTCAAAATGCTGCCCATATATTAACTAACTTAATAACTGATATCATTGTTTTATGAACATGTCACTTCTAATCAAGGACAGTGTATTTCCACAATTTTCACTTACTGTTTTCACCAAATTTGAATCTCAATAAATTTTAGCCTTTTATAAAAATAACTAATTTATTCTACAAATTTGCAAATTTGAGGATAACAAGGCTGGATTTCATAGTGAATTTAGCACAGGTTTTAAAAGCAAAAACTCTTAAGGATTCAGGTCTGGTTCTGCTATTTTCTAATGTGACCCCAGGCTTCCTATTTTTTTTTTTTTCAACAAGGCTGCTATTAACTCAAACAGGGCACGTGTGTGAATCAGACAAATAAGCCCCTTTCTCTGGGTGATAGGGATCAAGCACAGGGCTGAGCCTGACGTGCACAGCCCTCACTCTCCACCTAGCTCGAGTGTCCTTGTATTAGCCTGAATCACTTGATCCAGAGTCTTTGTTTGGTAAAGCAGAGACAATAATACAATATCTGGGATATTGTGAGGAGTACATGAGATAAGGTATATGCAAATACTTTGTAAATTGTGACACATGCATGTGCACATATAACATTCAATCATTTGTTCAACATCTTTTTGAATGGTAAACTCTAGAAGTAGAGGGATAAAAGGACACAGTCAATGTCTTTGGGGAGTTGCAAATTATAAAACCAGGCAACTATGAAACAATGCAAAATTTGTTTTCTAGACGTTGTATAGTAGATAGGATATGTATATTGTTCATATCTTTGAATTTGCACAGATGTGTGTTATTCTTGTAAATAAACAACACATCTTTTTAAAGTCATCCAATAGTAATGGGCAGTAGTATTTTTTTGCTGGTCACTTTGAATTTGTCATGATCCCGAAGGTCTGGGAGTGATGTTAAGAATACCGAGTAACAGGTGATGGGGACTAGAAACTGAATTGTGAATGCTGGTCACAGGTAGTTATCTAGAAGCTGCCCTGTTGTAACAGATATGAGCCATTTGTTATATTTCAGGACAATCCAGTAAGTCTTGAAGGAGATGGGGCAGGTCAGGAGTCAGGAAAGCAGTGCTGATGCTCTTGGCCCAATGAGAGTGGTGATTTATTCACAATCAATATGATTTCAACATGTTAATAACCTGTACAGCAATAGTACATAGGCTAACATGGTTTTACACCATAGATATCACATCACGATTCTAACCTAAAACTACTCTGTAACCTTCATTACTCTAGCCAGGTGCCAAGAATTCTGAGAGTTTTCCTGGACCACATACTCTCTTTCAGCTCCCCAAAAGGCTTATATTTTCTTAATTATAATACTTCTTAAATTATTTTTCTTTTCATGGAATTTTCACACATCTTTTCACAGTCTAGACAGGAAACTCTGAATTCAGGGACTGTGTGATTTGCAGAGCATTGCTCAGTATCTGCTACAAAGTAAATGCTCAGCAATATTTTCATTGAACAAAATTGGATGGATAATAAATGATGGCATGAATAAACATGCCATAATAATCTCAAATGGGGCTTTAATCTAAAAAATTATTTTAGTTTAATTAGATAACATTAGCAATATACCTGCCTCATTTACTTCAGCTAATATTACATACCTGAAGAAAGATCAGGTTAAGTAATAATAAATTTATTGTCACATGAAGCCAATCCTTCCATTTATATCTTATAGGATCATTTCCTAAAATGTGTCCTGAGGAAGAACAGGACCTAAATAAGCTTAAAAGGCATTATTTGCTTAAATCAAATAATTCAACTTAAATTTGTTCAACCCAGTAATTGTGGAGCTTTTTGAGCCCCCAAATGGCTCTGTGTAACCACCATTGCCATACATCTTTAAACTTAAGGAAAATCCTAATAATTTTTTTAAATCATTTGAAGGAACTTTTCCTAAATTTCCTTTAACTGTTTCTGTATATCTGTGAATTTGAATTAAAAAGTCTAAGGATTTTAATTCTGTAATGTTATTTCCAAATGACATGGTAAATCTGCCAATGAAATGAATGTAAGGTCCACAAGCACTGCCTCAGACTCCATTTTTCTTACCAACATGGAAGAATCAATCATATACAGTGTGTTTTATTGCTTGTACTTGTTGTGTTTGTTTGCAGAAGCCCTTTGGAGGTCATCTTGGGCAAGTATTAAATCATTACTAAGGACAAAATCTCCTCTTCAATATACTTTGCAACAGAATTTATAAAACGCTGAATTTTTTTGTTAAACACTGACTTAATCAATTATCTTTTGTTATGTGCTCATCCTTAGGTGATGTAACGAAACTGCCCTCACTAGAGACAGTAAATGTTAGCATTTAAGAATTCTTAATATGAGTAAAACTCTACCATATATGAATACTAAATGGAACAATATTGAATCACCATGAGGTATGACCATAAAACGATGGCAATGTTTGTAAGCTACCAGATGTCCTTTGAAATGCAAAAGATTTAAACAATTATAAAAAAAGTATTACCCATGAATTCATTACATTGTAAAATTTTAAAATACTTGATAGAAATTATATTACCTTAAAAGACTAGCCCAAAATTTGTTGGAATAAAATAGTAAATATTATCAACTTATATATTTTTTTAAAAAATCAATTTGTAATTATAAATGTGGCTTAAATAATATTATAAAATCAGTACAGAATATATTTTAAACTTAGGTAGGAAATATAATATGTGTATTTCTCTGAGGAGATCAGTTTCGAACTTAATCATAGCTGGAGTATTTTGAAAATCTAAAACATTTATATTTCTTGTTACTATTAATCTTGATACTGTGGACTTTCTTCATTCTTTGAGCCCTTGGGGATTCCTTTGATTTCAGAGAGTACTTATACAACTTTGACTGAATATTATATTTTTTAAAGTTCATATATAGATATTAGTCTTGAGGGTTATGCTATGGTGAAAGAAAATATGAAATATAAATTTCAAACAGTTTCTTTTTCAGATCAAGAGGAAAACCTGGAAGATATAGTTAATAGAGCTTTACAAAACCTATGATTAGTGAAAACTCAGGACAGGACACAAAAAAAGCTTTCCCATCATCTGATAGGAGCAGAAAGTCTAAGATGCCTTATTGTGTGAAAACTCTCATGGGGGATGGAAGTTAGATATAGTACAATTAATCTATATAAATTTGTTAAACTATATTTGCTAAAGAAATTACTTCTGAAATCTTACAGCATTGACTTATAGAAAAATGTTAAGCTCCTTAAAGATATACCTAGATTCAGCTGAGCATCAGAGTAATATGTGCTCAGCAAGCGGGCAGTTTCACACTTTACTGACCAATGGATATTGGGTGGCAGGTAGGTTATGAGTGAATTACAGAGCCAGGACCCCGCCATGGGGTTATTATGGTAAGTGAAAAAGAAAAATTATAGTAGAAAATGACACTTAAAGCGCTTTAGCTAAAGAGTAGATGGGAAGACCAGCAAAACGTATCATGGAATAGAGTCAGAAAGGTGGATGGATGACCATGCTTAAAGAGCATGCTACAAATTGCCTTGTGGATGTCAGCAGTAGATATCTATAGGAATCCTAGTTACCAAGAAGTGACATTTTCACTGAAACTGGCTAATATTTATGAATCAGAGCATGGGTTCAGATATGGACAGGCCATTTTATCTCATCACTATTAGACCTCATCTAATCACTCTCATCTCATCACTATCACCTGTATCTAGAAATTTTCTTTAAAAAAGAAGGAAGTGATCGAAACCCTGAAAGTCTGAGCTTTTGCCCCAAGGAAGTTGAGTCAACACAAAAGAGGTGTTTTTCCTAGAAGAGATTAGAAAGTTTATCCTATCATTAACAGGAAAGTATGAGCCAAATTAAAATGTTATACAAAAATGAATTTTCTTTCAGTTGTACAGTTGTCAAGCACTGTATTTTAAACCTACTAGATGTTTTAGAAAGTATCACCATTGGATATTTGATAATTATCTCCTATTCATAGTAGTTGTTGTATTTGAAATTATTCTAAATCACATTCATTTTACCAAGACATTTCTGGATTCTTACAAATTCTATTAGATTATAACATAAGGTTAATATAACTTGCCTTTCACTTTTTAAGATTTATCAACAAAGGGTTTATATAAATGGACTAAACACCAGCCTAAGAAAGAACACTTAGCAAACCATAAAGATTTTATTTTCATATTAATTTTTAAAAGAAACAATCAAAATATTGGCTTTTGAGAAACACTTAAGAAATGTAAGCCTTAAAGATATTTCTTTAAAGTAACAATCCATGATATTTTCTTTCTTGACTATGTCAGAATCATTCTAATATCAATGTTTTGGAAATTGATTCAATTCCTTAGAAAATAATGAAAATTTTGTAATAGAATCTCCATGTCATCTTGAATATACTGATTTCTGTGACTATTTCTTAAGTCCATACATTATTTCTCTTTATATTTTCTTACTGTACTTTGCTTTAAAATCCATTGTCACCTGGTTCTAAGTGATCTTCTTATCAGAATCTGAATGTAATGTTTTCAAAATACCTTTTTCTCCTAAATGACATCCATCAGTAATTCTGGGTAGCCTCTGCATTAATGCATATAGTTAACTCACAACCAGAATAAAAGGACTATAAGACAGCAAGGTGAGATAAATAAAATATTAGTCCTAATATTCTACTCTACATCTAAATTCTCATTTCATATATTAAAACATTGGTTCAACTTTAAATACAGTCAGTCGTATGGCTTAATTTAAATTCATAACTGTTGGGACGCCTGGGTGGCTCAGTTGGTTAAGCGGCTGCCTTAGGCTCATGATCCCAGCGTCCTGGGATCAAGTCCCGCATCAGGCTCCTTGCCCGGCAGGAAGCCTGCTTCTCCCTCTGCCTCTGCCTGCCACTCTGCCTGTGCTCACTCTCTCTGACAAATAAATAAATAAAAATATTTTTTAAAAAAGTTCATAACTGTTAAAATGTTTAGCAAGATAAACTACTTGGTTGAAATTGTTATGTTTGACTAAAGTTAAGCAAAAAGGAGTCGCTAATACTGTATTTCTGATATACAGTGTTTCACTCAGGTTACTAGTTGTGTTTCACAGTGGAATGTCTACTTCAGAGAAATTTGAAATGAAATAATGATTAGTCAGTTTACTGTCAAACACATACACAATTTCTGAACAGAATTTTGGTCTGAGGGTTATATAAGAAGATTGGAAATAAGTTTTAAAGATGGAAATGAAAAAAAAGTAAATATATTTAGCTATGGAAGAATTTAATTCTATCATTATGAACTAATATGGTAAGAAGCCTTAAATGTTATATTGGTAAGGACTACAAAACATAAATTTACGTTACAGAGGAAATGCTATCAGGGAGTTTTTAATGGTTCTTTTAGACAGACCCATAGTTACTTAGACCATTTGACGATTAAATATCTTCATTTTTTTCTCTGCTAGTTGTGTAGACATCATACTAATTGTGACAATGAATGCCATAAACCGGACAAATTCATTAAGCAAGAAGTAAAAGAAGTTTATTATTTTAATTCCATAACAAAACTAAAAGAAAAAAAAAATTTTCAAGATAAAAGTAACGATTTAGCACTAAATGAGACCTGAAGAAAAAAAAAAGTGATGTTAATAATAAAATCAAAAGGAAATAAGGTACAAGATTAAAAGTTATTCTCAAACACTATACACCAATGGAACTCAACATCTTATTCTCTCAAAACTCAGTAAATGAAAATAACTAGATGATTTCCTAAGCTTAAAATAATGCATTTTGCCTAATCTATGAAAAGGAGATTATTTTGAGATAATAATTCAAGTACAGTTTATGAATCTTCCCACAGTATGTACTCACTAAAAAATAAATAATATCTACCATAGTATGAAATATATATAGAGAGAGTATATCTCTTGAACTGTGTTAGCAAAGCCCTTTCTATTGTCCTCACCAGGAAAATAACCTAATTGCCCATGTCTAACATTTCTATTATAGTAAATTGTGTACATCTATATGATCTGAACCAAAGTTTTGATCTTCTCTTACTATGTCCTACTTCCAACCTTAAAACTCTATGACTCACGTCGGTGGCTAGTTATCAAATTAGAGGAGGGATTTTGTGATTAAGAATGTTGAGATGGGATTCCTTGTGTTTTATTATAAATAGATAGACCAAGGTACACAAAGAAAAACTGATGCCTAAGCAAAATTAGAAAAAAATGTATATAACATTATGCAGATTGCTTTGATGTTGTGTTTTATTTTTAAATTTGAACTATGTTATTCTAAAAATTGTTATGTTTTTATAACATAACTGAGTGCAATTTTTTTTTCATTTTAAAATTGTGTTCTAAGGAAAAGTACTTTCTTCTCTGGAGAAATATGGGAATTAATTTATAAAGCATAGGATTTTTCATTTTTATATGTGTTTCCAGGATTCAGATTTATGTTTGATCACACTATTTAAACTATTTCTATCTCATGGTTAGAAAGTGTATTTCTCACTCATTTCCCATGGTTGATTATTTCTTTCCACTGAAGCATCTTTATTCACTGCATGTCTAACTTTTACTTGTAGAAATTCTAATACATTTTGATTGCACCATTGTTATGTGTCTAGCAACTGTGACTTTTTTTTTCCCCCACTGATGAAGAAACCAAGGCTCAAACAACTCAGATAATAATTAGTAACCTTGCAGACTCCAATTCTTAGTTTTTCCCTTATAGACTACCCTGAACCCCTGACAATCTTATTTATCTTTGTTTAGTAATTCTGCACTCACATTTATGTCAAAAAATTTCCAAATCTAAGAAATGGATACAACTCCAAAGTTTTTTTTCACTTAAATTATGTTCATCTAAAATGTCACAGTTCTCTGTTTAACTAAGGTTTATGGCAGTGCATTTTCAATACAATTTGAAAGTTCCATTCATTAAATATGTTTTTCTCATCAAAAAGACACACAGCTGATCCCAAGAAGGATGACAACCTCTTTGAGAAACTATGTAATATAAAGTATTTTCCCTCCTAACTTTAAAATGCACTGTATCTACTATTGATATATCTTTGTTAAATTGAAAGTAAATGTCTATAAAATGTTAACCTACATAAGAAGAATCACATAAACAAGGCTATAGGAAGAAAGGGAAAATCAAAATGTGATAAAATCTGGAAGAATCTCCTAAACATAATCTGTAATATAGAAATAATCATATAGTTGGATAACTGGAATTAATTATGTGCTGTACTTCCTAAACTTATATACCAAATACAATATTGTAATTATCTACAGATACAGTATCTTTGTACATTAAAAGATGTGAAATGTTGTATAACTTAAAATTAAAAATGTAATAATAATATTTTATAGTTGAATAATGGAGACTGATGGGTAAAAACATAGTAATTTTAAATAAACATCATCTAGAGGTAAGGTTTTATGTATTGGACAACTGTCATCTGAAAATCTCTTTCCAATTTAGAAATTAAGAACACATGATCAAATATTCATAAAAATGGAAAATAATATATTCTAGGTTTATAATAAAAATCAAATGACAATGTTATGAAGGTTTCAATAAATAAATATGAGAACTTCCAAATACAACAGATAAGAAAAATTACACCACTTATGTGTGACATAGAACATTTCAAGTTCTCATTAGAAGAGACTTAATGAAACTTGAATGCAAAAAGGATTTTAAAAGCAAAGACTAACGATATTGAAACAAGTTTCTTTGGGCAAGAGTTGCAAATTAAAGAGGAAAAATTGCGAAACATAGTAGAGATAATAATAGGGTTTTCAAAGAAGGGATTTTCAATATAAATAAACTCTGGGGGAAAAATTTTTAATTTTAGATAGAAGTGGACATATTCAGTGTGGGATCTGGGGAGGGGGAAGCAATTTGCAGATCAAAGACAATTTATTTAAATCAAGACTTTCCTGAGTATTTATGAGTGAAAACAGCATTTGTTAGTGTGTTCTCCATGCCTCTACTTAACCCTATTGAAATTATATCTCAACCAACAAGGAAGCTAACTTCTAACACAATTTAAAGGATGCTCTATTAAGGAAAGCCTGTTGGTGTGTCTATGTGCCTACTCCATCTGTGATGAGACACACTATAAAACACAGCTAATCAGGAACCTTAGTAAGTTAGCAGTTAATTTTCAAAGTTTCCTTTTTTGTTTTTGTTTTGTTTTGTTTTGTTTTTTATAAAAAACAGGTTAAACAAAAATGCTATGGAGAAACTAATCAGTCTTTGGAAACCTAGAGCTTCATTAAAACATTAAACAATTTCAAAATAATACATAATTCAGTAATAATCACTGGGTACTCAATAAGTTTTTGAGTTATTAAGAAACTATATTACATGGAGACCTGGTTCTGACTTCTCTACAGTATATTACATAATTTTTGTTCTCTTTCATTGTCTTTAATCTAGATGCCAGTGATATTAAATGGTAGCATAGGACAATGTAAAACAGGAAGATTAGCATTTCATGCTAGGGCATGTCTTTCAGGTTGTCAAAATTATGAATTTTGCAGCTATTTAAGTTAGCTTTTTAGGTTTTTTATTTTTATTTATTTATTTATTTATTAGCCCAAATTTGTTTATAGTTTCAAGAATTACTTCTCCAAATTAATTTATGTTGTCTAGGTAAAATACTATTTGGACATAATGTGTTAGAAAAATCAGGCCTAAATGAGAAATGTTTTAAAAGGATACATGTAAAGGTGGAGTTTTATATAATAAAACTTTTCCTTGATCATATTATGAAATCATAGCTTCGATTTTTGTAGGCCACTTTATTTCCTCTACACTGCATAGATATAGATTACACCAAAAATTATCATCTTTGAACTCCTTTTGTTGAAGAAAATAGAAAAAATGCATTCCCCAGAAAACACTTCTTTTCTATTTTACTGCAATGAATTCATTGTTAGGCTCTTTTTCACTTCTGAAACCAGATAGGCAATGCTAGAAAATAAAATTGAACCTGAAGGTACTATAAAGTCAATTTAAGATCAGCAAGTAGAATACTAAAAATAATAATTACATACACAAATCTACTGGAAGCTTAGCACTATTGCCTTATGATGCAAAACAACCCTATCTAAAGATACCAGTTTCATGAAACCATACTACATAAAGCAAATGAAGTATCATTTTATTTTTGAGATAGATCATTTTTTTTTCCTCCAGGTTGTACATGTAAATATAAAATACCTTATTTCTATTCAGATAAGGAAAAAAAGACATCTGACTGAAAGATGCCATGTGTCTAGTAGAAAAGATCACCACATGAGTCAAAGATGATAGTCTTTTGAATTTCTGCCATGGCACCTGCTTTAACCCATTGATGAGGGGAATTAGAGCCATAAAATCATGTGGCTAGAAAACTCCAAAAGGAAGGGGTCAACCCAGAGAGATAAAGAAGCTCTGCAAGATTTTTTTTTTTTTACTAGAAAGAGTCCTCTGATTCCTGAAGTACAGAAAAGTTTTAGATATTGAAATTGGAAATTCAACAAAATATTATTTCCAATTTTTTTTTAAGATTTTATTTATTTATTTATTTCCAATTTAAAAGTGACACTGATTGAAACTGGTAAGATTCAACTTACTATGATCTGGACAGCTATTTTTAATAAAATATATAAAAGTGATTTTCTGTGCATATTTAATTTTCAATTTTAAAATACAGTATTTTATGATGAGTAATGTATTCTGTTATGAGAAACGATTTAGGAGCATATTTGCATTCATGCTTCCACTCAAATTAACTACATTAGCAATAGAAATTATAGGTTTTTCTACAGTGACAAAATCTACAGATTTTGTCAAAATCTTACTTTTAAGTTATTATTTTAGAGGTTTTTATTACAGTAACACCCAATACATTATTATAAATGTCAAAATAGCAATCACATTAATCTGTTACTATTATTGTCACAAATCTTCTTGAAAAGACATCTATAGATAAGTTACTGGTTTTCAAAATATAAATTAATTGTTGAAATTTGTATTCCAGAAAACAGTATGTGGCCTAATAACATTTTAGGTATTAATTATAAGCTGCCTAAAATCACCATATTAATTTTGTAAAGTGCCTAAGACTTAAGACTACTAAAAAGGAAAGCATTAAATAAAAAAAGAAAAACAGATAAATGGAAAAATGTAACTATGGCAGTGTTCACTATTCCCTTAACAGGAGCTGATACACTACTGAGAATGAAATGAATTATTTACATAAGTAGTCTGAGGATAAAGTACACTAAACCCACATAATGTTAATAAATATTGTAGAAGCTACATTTTCATTAACACTCCATCTTCATAATAATCTTGTTCTAAATAGATTTTTCAAGTTAATACATCAAATACTATATCTCTCTTATTCAAAATTATGCCTCTTAATAAAAACAGTGGATAATAATCCTAACAAGGTTAATTAAACTAGCAATAGCAAACACACTGTATATGAAAATGGATTTCAATTGATAGAGAGCCTATTTACAACTGCAAGTTTTCTGTTTTGTGGTATAGCTTTAGGAAGCATGTCTATGTCTATTTGCTGAAGCACTTTATTAAAGTAAACATGACATCTGTTACATATTATCTTTTAGAGGTCATAATATTCTCTATTTTGTACATGGTGTTATAAAAACCAACTAACTTTCTATTATAATTTAGTTATTATCACATTATTACCTCAGCAAGAGAATGACTATTTTTGCTTATTCAAATTACCATTTATTAATGCAAAAGGTATTTTGCTTCTATTGCAAAATCTGGCTGTATATACCAAAATCATTTCACATATCAAAAGAGACAGAGGAATTTATTAAACATACCTTGATAGGGAGCACTAAATCCACGATATCGGTGATTGCTGTCTGTAACAAAATGCAGTCTGAGCCAGTTTTTGTTGCTGATAATTGGTGGTGGTATGTTCATTCCAGATAACCTGAATTATGAAAGACAACAACAAAAAAACTTTAAAAATTTTTCATCAGTAAATTTTTTCACTGAATCGGGACCCAGAAAAATGTCTACCTGTATATAATATTTATGACATTGCATTGTTAATTTTTAAATACAAATAAATTAGTTATTTTATGCATAGGAAAGTCAATTATATAATGCTACAACTCCAAATGTGCTTTTTAATCAGGTTGCATATATTAATAAAATAAACTGTGAACTGGATATAATTTTTATTCACCCAGATTTATTGCCTAGATAATAATAAGTATAAAAGAAGCTGAGCTAATGGTGCTGATCTTTATGCTCCTCAAATATATATTGATAAAGTATAGTTAGAAAATGGAAAGACTCCAAAGCAATTGATATACTCATCACCTAATATATTTTCCATATTTCATATCATATGGCAAATTTCCCCATTTCTTTTCATAGGGTAACCACTCTTTTAACATTATTTCTAATTGTATAAATTTTTATAATTATGTTTCATAATATATACTTCTATAATGCACTGGAGGACTGCCCCAAGTGACAGACAGAAAGCAGATTTTATTTTGGAGGCGCCTGGGTGGCTCAGTGGGTTAAAGCCTCTTCCTTCTGCTCAGGTCATGATCCCAGGTTCCTGGGATCAAGCCCCACATAGGGCTCTCTGCTCAGCGGGAAGCCTGCTTCCCCCTCTCTCTCTGCCTGCCTCTCTGCCTACCTGTGATCTCTGTCTGTAAAAAAAAAAAAAAAAAAAATCTTAAAAAATAAAAAAAAAGAAAATAGATTATATTTTGGACATATATTTATTCTCCATATATTTAGTCACAAAGGTACCAATTCATAGTCTCCTTAAAGCAAGTTACGTAGAGTAAAAGTTTTGAAACTATGCCCCAGATACTGGTCATGGTCAAGATATGAAGTAATACTCCTGTTATATGTCCTTTGCAGACTTCCAGAGAAGCAGTTTCTCTAATTTCATTCAACAAAGGAAAATTACACCTACATACTTACACATTTAAATCCTAGGTGTGTGCTATAAAGTCAAAGTAAAATATTCTCAAAAGCTAGACTATTACTATACTAATACTAGACTATTACTATTATTTTAGTGAAGGAGAGTTCTTCATTAAGGTTTCCTAATAACCAGTATATGGTGTATCCTTACTATTCTTCAAAGCTCTTGCTTTTCTTCAACACACAGCAAAATAGCAGGTGTGTGTGTGTATGTGTGTGTGTGTGTGTGTGTGTGTGTGTGTGTGTGTGTGTGTGTTGAGGAGGTGATTACAACTGTTATCTCAGTGCTTTGCAGGCTGTCACTCTAGGCTACCCATATGAGGAGATTGGAATATATGTTGTACACATTAATCAGTGTTGAGATCCAGACATGTTGATGTAAGGACCCTTTATCCAAATTGTTCTCTTATTTCTCCCAAAACCTACTTTCCCACAATATTTGGGAACTAGCCATCATTTTCCATGGATGGCTATCTGCCATGGCATAGAAATATGAATTCACCTCTACTGTATCACTATGGGCAGAGGCATATGCACAGGTGTATAGAATGGTCTTGGCAATATTACTGTGTGATTTAATGTTCATGATTCTAACATGAAAAAGATGGGTTCTTATCCCTCCTTCTGCTTTGGAATGCATCTTCTCAAACTTTTCTCTATTAATGCCCCATTTTCTCTCTCTTTTCATAGGAGTGACTCTATTTATTGTTGCAGCTTCCTCCTTTATTCATATCCGAGATTAGCAAATAAAGATACATATATGACTACAATGTTAAGACTGAAGTTTTAAATTTTTACTTCATTACTTTCAAAACTTATCCAGGTTATGTTTTCCTTTGCTTGTTAGTTGGTTTGGTTTGAAAAGAAATTTCAAAGAGAAAGTATTTAGATTTGGTACAATTATATTTTCAATAGACTAGCATGTTCCATGCCAGGTTTTGATTTACAATTTGGTTCTCTTCACTTCCTTGATTTCATGCCCATAAATATCCACTGAGGAAAGTTAAATTATTTTAGTCAGTCTGCACACATTTCTAAGTGTAATGAGACTATAGTACATGGATGGTTGTAATACATTAAAGTAGAGTTTGGAGAGAGGCCCTTAGAAGATCCAATAAATTACAAAGAACTCAACAAGGACATCAACAAGTGAGAGAGGAAAGAAGATGAAACAAACAATAAAAAGGATAAACTTCCCATCTTTCCTAGGGACATCAAAGATAATTTCATCAACAGAGGGTAGAAAAGGCAACTAATAACTACCATGGAACTATAGTTTGCAACCTCAATTCACCTTCAGGAATTGACAAAGGTAGAACTGAATATACTAGAGCTACAGTAGCTGGAAGCACAATGCACATGAGATGGAGCAAATAATGGCAATTTAACAGGGGTGCAAATAAGAAGATATTTCTGACAGCCTCAATGTTTCAGCTTATGAAGCAGAACTACAGGTAAGCCAAGACACTGAACCAGAAAGCAAGTGTACCACAGCATCTCTCCTTCCAAATGATAGTCTCCTAGTAGCGCATATTATTAAAGATAATTTATACAATATGGCTTTGTCTATGTCTTATGGAGCAATCTGGGAAATACATATAAATATTTCTGTACCATATTTCATATGCTATCAGGACATCTAGGAAATGGAGGGTTGAGAATAAATCCTGCCTAGAATGATTCCATTAAATTCACTAAGATAATTTATTAAGTATTAAAGGAGATATTTCCTAAATATAACTCATTGTTATCCCTGTCTCACTATAGTCATTCAAAGGTAAGCATATATGGGTTCATTCTAGTACAAAGTCTTCTGGATAACAAAGAGATTTAGTGCATTCAACAATTATTTATTGAGCACTGATTATATAACAAACAGTGATACTTAGGGTTGGAAATACAGTAGTAAATATGATAGACAAGATCCACAATCTTACAAAGTGAAAATAAAGTGACAAAGATAACTCAAGATAATTTCAGATGGTGGCAAGAGATGTACACAAACATTAAAGAGTAATATGATAAAGAATGTCTAGAGGAGGAGGAGCAAGATGATGGAGGACTGGCAGACTTAAATTTTGCCTGTTCCCAGGAATTCAGCTAGATAGTTATTAAACCATTCTGAAGAACTACCAACTCAACAGGAGATTGGAGAGAAGAATAGATAGAGGCAATTTTATAAACAGAAAAGTGACCGCATTTTCTAAGATAGAACATGCAGAGAAGTGAATCTGAGGCGATACATGGGAAGAGAGATTGCAAAGGGAGGGGCTGGCTCCCGTGGAGCACAAAATCAGAACTTTTAGAAGTCTGTCCCACTGAGGAATATCAGTCCAGAGCCTAAGCAGGAGGTGGAGACCTAGCAAGGACAGTGTAGTCGCTGGACTCATGAGGTCACAGAAAGACCAGGGGTGCCTGAGTTCTCAGGTATCAGAGTGGGGAATCTGGCTGCAGAGATGGAACCAAGAAGTGACCTTATGCTCAGGGTTACCTTAAACTGTGATCCAAGGCACAGTCAGGACAGTACTCTTCAAGCAGGGACCCAAGAAGTGGGAGATCAGAGGAGACCTACCCCTTCCTCCTCTGGGAGGAATGGCAGGGGAATGCTCCACAGGAATTTTCTAGGTTTGGAGAATCCAAATGGGGCCATGCACCAGAGATAGAAACACTTGCTAAGAGGATGGGAGAGCATGGAACACAGCTACTGACCAGAGAGAAAGAGTGATTGACTGCTTTTCTCTGAAGCTGCACTGAGGAGTGGGGTGCTGAGCTCAGCTCCTCTGGGCTGGAGATTGGGAGGCCGCCATTTTCATTCTCAACTTCTAATGCTCTACAGAAAGTGCTCAGGGGACAAAAACCAAGAGCAAATGCGAGCAGATTACTTAGCCCAGACCCTGGAAAGGCTGGTGCAAAGATATTTTAGAATCACTGCAACAGGCCCCTCCTCCAGAAAATCAGCAAGAATATCCAGCAAAATCCAAGTTTACTGATCAATGAGAACTGCAAAACACCAGTGCTAGGGAAATACAGCACATAGAATTCATGGCTTTTATCCCATGATTCTTTAGTCTTTCCAAGTTAATTTATTTTTTAATTTTATTTTTTTTCTTATTCGATTTTTTAAAAATGTTTCCTCTTTCCTATTTTAACCTTTTTAACTATTTTATCTTATTAATACTTAATTTTTTAAAAAATTTCATTATATACTCATATTATATCCCTTCCTTATATTTAACCTTATTTTTCCCATACATACAAGTTTTTCTTTAAAATTTTGGGATATAGTTTCTTCTAACAGATCAAAATATACTTTAAATCTAGGATATGGCTTTGTTCCTGTCTCCAGATTGATCACATTCTCTCCTTTTCTTTTTCTTTCTTTCAACCAGCTTCTTATCTTATTAATTCCTTTTTTAGAATCCTTTCTAATTTTCATCTTACAGTCATATTCCATCCTTTCATCATGATTACCCTTATTTTTGTATATAAATATATATGTTTTTTTTCTTTAAAATTTTGGGAGGCAGTTTCCTCTAACAGACCATAATACATATACATATATATATTTTTTCTTTTTCTCTTTCTTTATCCCCAGTTGCAGAACTCTTCTGATTTGATCAGTGTATATTTTTCTGGGGTCATTGATACACTTTTAGTATTTTGTTCTCTCATTTATATATTCTTTACTGGTTAAAATGACAAGGCAGAAAAACCACCTCAAAAGAAAGAACAAGAGGCAGTTCCAATAGCTAGGAACCTAATCAATATAGACATTACTAAGATGTCAGACTGGAGTTCAGAATGATGATTATAAACATGCTAGCTGGGCTTGAGAAAAGCATAGAAGATACTAGAGAATCCCTTTCTGAAGAAATAAAAGAACTAAAATCTAACCAAGTTGAAATCAAAAAAGCTATTAATGAGGTGCAATAAAAAATGGAGGCTCTTACTGCTAGGATAAATGAGGAAGAAGAGAATTAGTGATACAGAAGACAAAATGATGGAGAAGAAAGAAGCTGAGAAAAATAAAGATATACAACTGCTGGACCACAAGGGATGAATTCAAGTGATAAGTGATACCATAAGATGAAACAATACTAGAATAATTGGGATACCAGAAGAAGAGAGAAAAGGCAGAAAGTATCGGAGAAAATTGTAGTAGAAAATTTCCCTAATTTGGCAAAGGGAACAAGCATCAAAATCCAGGAGGCACAGAGAAACCCCCTCAAAATCAATTAAAATAGGTCAACAACAATCATCTCATAGTAAAACTTACAACTCTCAATGACAAAGAGAAAATCCAAGCAGCCTGGGACAAAAGGTCTGTAACACACAATGGTAGAAATATTGGATTGGCAGCAGAACTATCCAAAGAGACCTAGCAGGCCAGAAAGAACTGGCTTGATATATTTAGAGCATCAAGTGAAAAAAGTATGCAGCAAGAATACTACATCCAGCTAAACTGTCATTGAAAATAGAAGGAGACATAGAAAACTTCCAGGGCAAACAAAAACTAAAAGAATTTACAAACACCAAACCAGCCCTACAGAAATATTGAAAGGGGTCCTCTAAGCAAAGAGAGAGCCTAAAAGTAACACAGAACAGAAAGGAACAGAGACATTATAGAATAACAGTCACCTTAGAGGCAATACAATGGTACTAAATTTATATATTTCAATAGTTACCCTGAATGTAAATGGGCTAAATGCCCCAATCAAAAGACACAGAGTATCAGAATGGATAAAAAACAAACAAACAAACAAACAAAAAACCAAGACCCATTGATATGCTGTCTGCAAGAAACTCATTTTAGACTCAAAGAAACCTGCAGATTTAAAGTGAGGGGGTGGAAAACCATTTACCATGATAATGGATATCAAAAGAAAGCTGGGGTGACAGTCTTTATATCAAATAAGTTGAATTTTAGGCCAAAGACTATAATAAGATATGAGGAAAGACAGTATATCATACTTAAAGGGTATGTCCAACAAGAAGAGCTAACAATTTTAAATATCTATGCCCCTAACATAGAAGTAGCCAACTGTATAAACCAATAACAAAATCAAAGAAACACATCAACAATAATACAATAATAGTAGGGGACTTTAACACCCCCTCAAAGAAATGGACAGATCATTTAAGAAAAAGATCAACAGCTTTAAATGACACACTGGACCAAATGGATATCACAAATATATACAGAACATTCCATCACAAAGCAACAGAACACACTTTCTTCTCTAGTTTACATGGAACATTCTCCAGAATAGATCAGATCCTGGGTCAAAAGTCAGATCTCAGCTGGTAAAAGATTAGGGTCATTCCCTGCATATTTTTGGACCACAATACTAGAACTCAATCACAAGAGGAATGTTGGAAAGAACTCAAAAATATGGAGGCTGAAAAGCATCCTATTAAAGAATGAATGGGTCAACCAGGAAATTAAAGAAGAATGGAAAAAGTTCATAGAAACAAATGAAAATGAAAACACAGCTGTTCAAAATCTTTGGGCACAGCAAAGGCCATCCTGAGAGGAAAGTATATAGCAGTGCAAGCCTTGCTCAAGAAACAAGAAAGGTTGCACGTACACAACTTAACCCTACATCTGAAGGAGCTGAAGAACAGCAAATAAAGCCTAAATACAGCAAGAGAAGAGAAATCATAAAGATCAGAGCAGAAATCAATGGAATAGAAATAATAACAACAAGAAAAATAGAACAGATCAACGAAACTAGGAGCTGGTTCCTTGAAAGAATTAATAAGATTGATAACCCCCCAGCCAGACTTACCAAAAAGAAAAGAGAAAGGACCCAAATTAATAAAATCATGAATGAAAGAGAAGAAACCATAACCAACACCAAAGAAATACAAACAAGTATAAGAACATATTATGAGCAACTATACCCCCAGCAAATTAGATAATCAGGAAGAAATGGATGTATTCCTACAGACAGATAAACTACCTAACGGAACCAGGAAGAAATAAAAAACCTGAACAGACCCATAACCAGGAAGGAGATTGAAGCAGTCATCAAAAATCTCCCAACAAACAAGAGCCCAGGATCAAATGGCTTCCCAGGGGAATTCTACCTAATATTTAAAGAAGAATTAATACCTATTCTCCTGAAACTGTTCCAGAAAATAGAAATGGAAGGAAAACTTCCAAGTCATTTTATGAAGCCAGCATCACACATTGATCCCCAAACCAGACAAAGACCAAAGACCAAAGACAAAGGAGGATTACAGACCAATATCACTGATGAACATACATGCAAAAATTCTTACCAAAATAAGCCAATAGGATCCAATAGTACAGTAAAAGAGTTATTCACCATGAATGAGTAGAATTTATTCCTGGGCTGCAAGGTTGGTTCAACATCCACAAATCAACCAAAGTGATTTAATACATTAATAAAAGAAAGAACAAGAACCATATGATACTCTCAATAGATGTTGAAAAGCATTTGACAGAGCACAGCATTCTTTATTAATCAAAACTCTTCACAGTGTAGGCATAGAAAATACAAACCTTATTATCATCAAAGCCATTTATGAAAAACCCACAATGAATATCATTTCAAGGGGGAACAACTGAAAGCTTTTCCCCTAAGGGCAAGAATGTCCTCTATCAGGATGTCCTCTATCACCACTACTATTCAATATAGTACTAGAGGTCCTAGCCTCAGCAAACAGACAATAACAAGAAATAAAAGGCATCAGAATTGGAAAGAAGTCAAACTCTCATTCTTTGCCAATGATATGATACTTTATGTGGGAAACTCAAAAGACTTTACTCCAAAACTGCTAGAACTTATACAGGCATTCAGTAAAGTGTCAGAATATAAAAATCAATGCACAGAAATCAGTTGAATTTCTATACACCAACAGCAAGACAGAAGAAAGAGAAATTAAGGAGTCAATCTCATTTACAATTGCACCCCAAACCATAAGATTTTTAGGAATAAACCTAACAAAAGAGGCAAAGAATCTGTACTCAGAAAACTATAAAGTA
>RCUC01159407.1:0-53745 GCA_003697995.1 Taxidea taxus jeffersonii
GGTGGTAATGGCAAGAGAAAACTTCTAGAACTGGGAGCCTGTCTGCCCGTACTTGTCAGTTTTGCCAGCACCAAGCCCTTGATCAACAGCTCATTTATTTTTGGATTCTTAGAGGTGGGAAGAAGAGAATACTGGATGTATATGGCATTAAAAAAAAACTCCAACGTGGGTGAGCTGGGACGATGTCCAAGCTGTGCAAGGGCAGCCACCTCCCCCATACGATTCTTTTTTTTTCCCTTTCCACCCCTCCTGTTCCCAACACCTCTCATCCAACCATACCTGTAGAAGTCACATTCCTGCACAAAACTAAATGTATCTGGGGAGGGGAGGGAGGCAAAGCAAAGGAACATAACACCAAAATATTTCTCATCTCAACTCCCCAAACTGGAAAGTTTTAGTAAGAAAATGGAAGAGTGCTGGAAGGTTCTAGAACTAAAAAGTTCGAAGAAACAGGACATAGTCAGATACATTTCATTATCTTATCACCCAATTGGCTGGATTTTTTTAGCATGGGATAAACATTGTTGATATTTTCAGGTCTGATCAATATACAACCACAAAAATTACAAATTTAGTACCTACTGTGTGCTAAGCACTGGGATAGACTTTGCATATATAAAGAACAATTAAAAACTTGTCCCTGAAGGAGCCCATAGTCTAGTCAAGGAAACAAACATCACACAAGTAAATCTGCAGAGGAATATTTACTATAAATTATGATAAGTGAGATGCAGGAAATATGTATGGTACCATGAGGTGGGGGAAGGACATCATTTGCTCAGGGTACAAGCCTCTCTATTAAAGTAGGCTTTAAGCTGAAAAAGAAGGATGGGTTAGCCAGAGGATGGGTTAGCCAGTCCAAGAGTGAAGGGTAAAGTGTACTGGGCTGAGTGAACAGAGGTCAAACAACCCTCTAAACCCCCAGCATGGTCAGAGACCTGAAAGATGCCAGCATGGCACAAACAGAGAGACTGGTAGAAGATGAATTTGGAGGGAGAATCAGGAGCTAAACCACAGGGGCCTTTGTAGACCATGGGCTGGAATTGAGAGTTTATTCTAAGTATACTGAGAAATCACTTCTCAGTTTTTTAGGCTGGGTGATGACATGATCTGATTTATATTTTGAGAAAAGCACCCCAGCTATCACGTGGAAGGTGCATCAGAAAGGGGTGAGAGTAGATTCTTTAAGAGGCTACGGTAGGAGTCGTGATGAGGAAGGGAGATGGCAGTGTAGGTGGGGAGGCGGGCAAAGATTTTGAGGTTTATGTTGAGGGTAGAATTGACAAGATTGAAAGGAAGATTGGATTGATCAAGAGTGGATGGTAAAGAAGAGAAGGGTTACTAAGAACAAATCCCAAGCTTCTGGTTTGGGCAATAGGGTGGATGTGTTTCAATTTACTGAGTTGAAACAATGCAAAGTAAAAGTTTCTGCACGGCAGTTGCTGGGAATCAAGAATTTGGTTTTGAGCATTGTACGTCTGAGATGTCTCTGATGTCAAGGTAGGGAGTTGGATATGCAAGACCTAAACCCAAAAGATAGGTCTTGTTTGGAGATATAAATTTGGGATTCATCAAAATAGACATAGTATTTGAAGCTGGGAGAAAGGATTGGTTTTATATGGGGCCAGGCATTGAAAAATAGAATAAAAAACCAGTAAAGGTGGAATGACCCTTAGAGATAGTCCAGTCCAAACTCACTTCTCACCCCATAGCAAACAGGAAGTTAAAGAAGTAAAGTTATCAATGGAAGTAGAGTTAGTGATAGATTAATTCTTCCTTTGGGATTAGCACTTTTGTTGGTTTATTTTACATTGTTTTGTCAACATTTGACATCAAAGCGGTTGAGACTAAGGAATCTGTATAGCTCTATTGGTGTGACTCATGGTGTCACCTCCCCTAGCTTGTAGTCTCACCTGCTGCATGTGATCCACCCACGCTCATTACTAACTTGCTCCCCTCTTCCTTTAGTCAACATAAAACCCCCTTTTTAAAAAGATTTTATTTATTTGAGAGAGAGAGAGACAGAGATAGAGAGCATGAGAGGGGAGAAGGTCAGAGGGAGAAGCAGACTCCCTTGGAGCTGGGAGCCCAACGCACGATGCCGGGATCATGACCTGAGCCGAAGGCAGCTGCCCAACCAACTGAGCCACCCAGGCGCCCAACATAGAACCTTTGCTCCTGGTTCCCTACTTACTGAAAAAGAAGGTACCGCCATTCCAGTGGACATACTTGTGCAATTTAATATCGAGGAAGTCTAAGGCTTAGAGCAGTGACCAAGGGGCTGAAGGGATGTCCCTGTGAAGCTCCATCCTACTCAGCTTAGTGCCCACAGCCCCTGTGATTATTTAGCAACTGGACTTTCTCTCCTCTTGAATATGAGTGCCTGAATTTCAAGAGCTACTTTTCTTCTCCTTGGTATCTTAATCCAGCCCTGGCTCCTAGGATAAGTGACTTACCAATTTAATACATGTTTTCAGTGAGAGGGACCCAATCCATGGAAGCCTTTCATTAGACTCAATCTACCTTTAGTAATCTTTACATCCTTCCAAGGAAATACATTTACTGAGCACATACTATGTGTCAGGTATGGTGCTAAAAGGTTGCAGTCATGTTCAGTCTTTAAAATATAGTAATATAGGGGTTGTTATTAGCTCTTGTCCAATATATTTAGGTGTACTTTTGCATACCTTCCATCCAATTCAGTAAATGTTTAATGTGCATCGACCATATGTACAGAGGTGCAAGAGGAGGCCTCTGTCACTCAGGGCTCTAAGACCAGTGCAGGAGAGCAATATCAACAAACACACACAATGATAAGGGCTATCACTAAGCAGCAACCAGTTTATTTTGATTGAATATGGGAACATGATTTCTTCAAACCAAGAGATCTAGGAAAGTTTCTTAGAGGGGTAGAATTTGAACATCATAATAAAATAGTGTAGGGGTGCCTGGGTGGCTCAGTCAGTTAAACATCTCACACTTGAATTCAGCTCAGGTCATGATGTCAGGGTTTGTGGGATTGAAGTCTGTGTTAGATTCCATGCTCAGTGGGGCATCTACTTGAGATTCTCTCCCTCTGCCCCCCCTTGTTCTCTCTCTCTCTCTCAAGAAAATAGATAAATTAAAAAAAAAAAACAAGAAAACAAAAGAATGTAAAATAATGAATGTATTCTTGACATAAACATCAAAAGTATAAGCATAGCTTTGAAATAATGAAAACTAGATATATATGGTCCTTAGTATGTACTGTTTAAATACATACATGTTCACTCTTGTGAACTTACTTAATCCAGCCTTGTAAAAGGGGCAGTATTGTCATCCTCACTTTACAGCCAGGAAGCTGAAGCACAGAAAGGCCAAGTAACTTACTTAAGATCAAGCAGCTAACAGACAGCAGAGTTGGGATTTGAACCCTAGGGATTTAAGTCTTTGCCTTTAGCCATTATGCTGTACTGCCTTACAAAAGAAGGGCAAAACTTCCACATGGGTAAGGTTAGGAGGGAGTTACAGCAGGTTAAAGGGGGGGGGGACGCCTGGGTGTCTCAGTTGGTTGGGCGGCTGCCTTCGGCTCAGGTCATGATCCCAGCGTCCTGGGATCGAGTCCCACATCGGGCTCCTTGCTCGGCAGGGAGCCTGCTTCTCCCTCTGCCTCTGCCTGCCTCTCTGTCTGCCTGTGCTCGCTCTCTCTCTCTCTCTAACTAATAAATAAATAAAATCTTAAAAAAAAAATTAAAGACAGGGGGTATAGGGAAGGAGGGTATTCCAGACAGAGAAGAGTTAAAAGAATGGCCCAGAGATGAGGTGTACACGTAACAGTACTTTATTTTGTCTAGGAAGCTGTCTAGTTTGCAATGAACTTCTTCAGCCTTTCTTTAATGTGCTTCTCCTCATGACCCCGTGAAGCCATAGTTATTATTCTAATTAGAAAAAGGAGTGAATGGGGACCCAGAATGGGAAGGCACCAGCTGGGCTGGTAGCTATAGCTTGAGGTTCAAAATCTGGTCATTTAACTGTAGATAAGTGCCTTTTCATGGATTGAAGTATTAGCAAGTAAATACATTCATCGCTCCTACCCTGTGCCAGGCCCTATGTTAGTCTGTTCATATATGTTCTAATTTCACCCTCACAAGAGCCCTGAGAGGTAGGTGTTGTTACATTTCAAGAGGAAACAGTTCAAGTCTGCCTCTACTTGATTTTTTTTTTTTTTGAGGACAATTTCCTATGAGGCATGTTGGTTTTCAGTTTCATGCTTTGCCTGCTCTTTGGTCCCTGGGAACCCCTGAGGACAGAGTATTACCTGTGGGTTAACACATGCAGCTTTACTGAGAATGGAAAATCCCAATTAATCTCTTTGCCAAAATCTTCAGTCAGTCTTGCTTTTGGCCAACCTTTCTTATGTGCTGAAAGTCAACATTTAAATATGAAACTCGGCTTTGGTTTCCAAAAATTTAATTGCATTATTAAGAATTAGTTGAAACTGGACTTTGTGAATCTAGGAGGAGAAGGCTGGGAAGAAGGCTGGCCAGACACTGCAGGCTGGCCCACAGTACAACGCAATCATGGAAAGGCTCTATGTATTCTGCAAATGACCTGGCTGATGGCACCATTTCCAGCTCAGTGCACACCTGCTGTGTAGGGCATAATTCTAGCCCCTCTGTGGGGAATATGAATAAGGGGCTAGAGAAAGAGAACGGCTTTACCAGGGATCCAATGACAAGTATGCCAAATACCCAAGAAAGACAATCAGGCAAGAGCCAGTTAAAATTCACAGCCCAGGCCATAGACTTGGGCACTGAGGCTGGATTCCAGGGCATCCTCTTCGTTTGTGCATGTTCAGTCTGAGAACCAGGTATGGAAGACTCTGTGTTCAGTCCTGTTGGATTAAGACTCTTGGGAGGGTCACGATCCTAGCCTAGAATGGCATCATTGAAAAGAGGCAACAAAAAAGAAAGATAAGATGACTTAAACTTTCAGCACAAGAGGAAGGAGAATGGTTGGAGTGAAAATTGGAACATTTCAACTTGATTTTCAAGGACGGGGTTATAATAAAGGGCTTTGTTTTGTAATGCTGTCGTCAACCCTTTTTTTTTTTCTAAGATTTTATTTATTTACTTGACAGAGAGAGATCACAAGTAGGCAGAGAGGCAGACAGAGAGAGAGAGAGGAGGAAGCAGGCTCTCTGCTGAGCAGAGAGCCCAATGCGGGGCTCAATCCCAGGACCCTGGGATCATGACCTGAGCTGAAGGCAGAGGCTTTAACCCACTGAGCCACTCAGGTGCCCCTGTCATCAACCCTTTTAAAAGAGTTTCTTGGGAGACTGTTTATATAAACCCTATACATTATATGTTTATATAAAAATTTAAACAAATTAAAAAATAAATTAAAAAAAAAAGAGTCTCTCTGCAAAGTGGATGAAAAACCAGAGGTCTAGTATGATTTCTCTCTGTGCCTCTTGCCTTGGTTTGCTCATTTGTACAACGGGAAGTCTACTGCTACCACAAGGTATTCTTTTGAGGATTAAATGCCATGAAGCACAGTCAATGGCTCATTAATATAAAATGTGTAAAAAGTAGGCTGTTTGTTGTACTGTCCGGCTAGCCCAGCCATATGGTAAAAAATAGAACTAGACAGTTAGTATCATTGAACAGAACCTTTGGCAGATAGCTGAATGTGGTAGATGAGGGGAAGGGAGAAGATAGTAAGTGCCTTTACTCAAGGCTGTCGAGGAAGTTCGAGGCTGATAGAGTGTTTGCGGGTGTGGGGAGGAAAGAGATACTGAGAACTTCTATGAGCCAGCTGCTCTGCTGAGCCCCTTACAACAAAACCTTATTTTGTACTGCTGGGAGACATAGGCAGGTGTCTTCATCTCCTAAGGCAAGGGCCAGAGGTTCTGAATGAGACTAGCCTCCTGAGATCAAAGAGCTAATAAGTAGATGAGGGGGATTCAAATCCCACTTGAGTTAAATCCAAAGCCCATGCTCTTGGCCTTAGACCATCCCACCACGTTTTCTGCTTCCTTGAGAAGACCCATTTTTCAGAGTTTCCATAGAACGAACAGAGAATGATGGTGGCTAGGGAAGGGGTTATATATATGTGTGTGTGTGTGTGTGTGTGTGTGTGTGTGTGTGTGTGTGTGTATACATATATATATATTTTTTAAAGATATATCTATGAATTACTGTGTAACTCTCCTTTTATGAAGTTCAATCTTGCAATCTAAAAAGGCTAAGTCCACAGGATGACCTAGTTCTCTTTCACTCCTAACACTGGAATTGGTGCTTTATACCAAAGGGGCAATGGGTCTCCTTTGCCTCCAAATCCAAGTAATTCTTATCTACAAAAATCACTTATTTAAAATCCTGTGTATATTTTTCTTATGGCTGCCTGAGGCCAATGCAAAGAGATATGCCTCCCATATCTTTCCACCAGCAGCCAGTAGGTGCTCAATAAACTTTCTGACACATAAATGTTTAAAGAAAGTATTCTGTCAGCATGTTTTAAGCTTTTTTGGGGTTTTGTTGAGGGTTCTTTTTGCATTTCTCCAACTTGTGGGCCCAGTATCAATCTATCTGTATACCCACCATTGATCCAAATAAATTTAAATACATAATTACCAAAACCAAGCCTGTTACCATGTTATTCATACATACAGAGACACCCGCATATATTTGGTGAACATTGATTAAATCTCATTATGTGGCAGACAACAGATGAATTACTGCACAAGTGTCACCAGTTAAAATCTAGACTGAGAGAAATAAACCTACACTTATATGGTCAGTTAATCTACAACAAAGGAGGCAAGAACACACAATGGGAAAGAGTTTCTTCAACAAATGGTACCAGGAAAACTGGACAGCTCCATGTAAAAGAATGAATCTGGACCACTTACTCATATCATAACCAAAAATAAACTCAATGGATTGAAGACCTAAATGTGAGAAGGAAACCATAAAACTCCTAGAAAAAAAAAAAGAAAGAAAACATTGGCAGTAGTTTATTTGACATCAGCCTTAGCAATATTTTTCTAGATGTGTCCTCAGGCGGGGGAACAAATGCAAAAATAAACATTTGGGACTACAGCAAAATAAGAAGCCTTTGAACAGTGAAGGAAGCCATCAACAAACAAAATGAAACAACAAACAAAATGAACAACAGCCAAATGAACAACAAAATGAAAGACAGCCTACTGAATGGGAGAAGATATTTGCAAATGATATATCTGATATGAGATTAATATCCAAAATATATAAAGAACTTAAGCAACTCAACACCAAAAAAACAAACAATCCAATTAAATAATGGGCAGAGGAGTTGAATAGATATATCTCCAAAGAAGACATACAGATGGCCACAGACACAAGAAAAGATGTTCAACACCACTCATCATCAGGGAAATGCAAATTAAAACTACAATGAAATCACACCTATCAGAATGGCTAGAATCAAAAAGAAAAAAAGTAACAGGCATTGGCAAGGACATGGAGAAAAAGTAACCCTCTTGCACTGTTGGTGGGATGCAAACTGGTGTAGCCTCTGTGGAAAACAATATGGAGGTTCCCCCCCAAAATTAGTAATCTAGTTAGGTGGATACATAGATAGATAATAGAATATTACTCAGCCATGAAAAAGAATGAAATCTTGCCATTTGCAACATGAATGGATCTAGGGGATATGACAGTAAGTGAAATAAGTCAGTCAGAGAAAGACAAATGCCATATGAACTACCATATGATGCAATAACTCCACTATTATTTGCCCAAAGAAAATGAAAACACTAATTCAAAAAGATATAGGCATTTCTGTGTTTATTGCAGCTTTATTTATGAGAGTCAAGATATGGAAGCAACCCAAGTAGCCACTGATTGATGAATGGATAAAGAAGATGTGATACATATGTATATATACACACAGTAGAATATTACTCAGCCGTGAAAATGAATGAGAGCTTGCCATCTGTGAGAACATGGATGGACCCAGATTGTATTATGCTAATGGTATAAGTCAGAAAGAGAAAATCAAATAACATGATTTCACTTACATGTGAACTCCAAAATCAAAACAAATGAATAAGTAAGTAAACAAAGAGCAGTAACAGACCTATTAATATGGAGAACAAATGGATGGTTGCTAGAAGGGAGGGTGGTGGGGAAATGGGCAAAATAGGTACAGGTGAGTAGGAGGTACAGGGTTCCATTTATTAAAATGAATAAAATAAGTCACGGGGATGAAAAGTACAGCATAAGGAATAGAGTCAAAAGTACTATAAAATTGTATGTTGTATGGTGATAGCATTGTATGGTGACAGGTGGTAGCCACACTTGTGGTGAGCATAGCATGACATGTAGACTTGTCCAATCACTGTGTCTTAACACCTGAAACTAATGTAACATTATTATGTGTCAACTATGCTCCAATAAACAAACAAGCAAACAAATAAAATCTAGTCTGGGATGCTAGGCATGCCATTACTTATGTCATTGCTTTAAAAAAAATTCTGATGCTTAAGAAGATCAGTAGGCATTGCTCTGCAGTGATATTAGTCTTCTGCTCTTATTGAAAGTTTAACTCAAAATCCTGTTTTCTTCTAAATGGTTACCATGTACTGTGATGAGAAACCATTCATAGCACAAGACAGTGGCCCAGAGAAGAGTTTGGATTCACACTTGGCACATGGACTTTCCTTTTCACTTTTTGAATTATGTTTTAGAGCCTAAGGACTGTTATCTCTATGGGCCTTTGACATTTTAGACTCATGTGTTATTTACTTGCCCAAATTCAGGCTACTGAGGCAGCTACTCAATTCATTGCATCAAGTCTCTGAAAAGTTAGTTTATGGAAAGAACAAACAAACTCTTAAAACTGACTTCTTTGGACTGTGATGCCAAATACCTGTGTGACCCTGGGAAAGTTACTTAATTTCTCTGAACCTCTCAGCTTTTTTATCTCTAAAGAAAGTGGTAATAATACCCAACTCACAAATGTATGTAAGGACAAATGGAGACATAATCGTTAGTGCCTGGTGCACAGGGAACAAATAGCATCTCATTTGGACATGAGCCATGAGCTCAGGAAGGCACATCTTCCAAACCCTCCTCCCATGTCCCTCCCTTATTCAAAAACTCAGATGAAGTGTTTCTTGAATTAGTCACCAATTTGGAACTCCCTCTCCTCCTTTCCTTGTCACTGAGGTAGATAATCTATATGTGAGTCTGAGTGACTATTTCAGTGATACACTCATGCATTTCACTAATCCCTACTACATGGTTCAGCTTGCAAAGTGTGAAGCACTTTCCATCCTTTACCTCACTTGATCTTTACAACAGCCCTTCTCCCCACCATGAGAACACAAGCCAGTGTTGTTTTCCTTCTCTGACAGATGAGCAAGTACAGATTTAGAGAGGTCAAGTGGCTAGTCCAGGGTCACACTTCTAGATTTAGGTCTATGACTCTGAATTCCATACATGAGCTTTCTATTATACCAAGAAGCCATGAGATTTTTGCTATGTAATTAAAGACAGACACTAGGTGCTCTGGAAAAAATAAAACCAGATAGGTACATGCTGATAAAGAACGAGTCAGTTAGTCTAGCCATATCCATCCCCCATGGGGTCCCGCTCAGCCTCTGTCCAGTATTCTTCTCTCCTGAGTACCCCTTTTTCAGCCCCTGATCACTCAGATCCTCCTGTGATTCAGAGGGTCACTCAAACTCAGGTTCTTCCATAAAGCCTTTGGCCAGCCACCCCACCCATTTCTTCAAGTAATATTTCTTGAATGCCAGGCACTGTGCTCCCCTGTGCTTTGGAGTTTCCTCTAAAACAGGAGGGGGAAATAGACAATTCACTCATTAGTAATATGTAATAGTTTTGATAATAATAAATGCTAGAAAGGGAGAAGGCAGGGAAGAGTGGCAGGGCGTGTGTTGGGCAGGGTGCAGTGTGAAATAGGGTGCTAGGGAAGGTGCGGCTAGGCAGGTGACATGAAAGTCTGAAAAGAGATGAAGAAGAGAACCATTTGGATATCTGGGGTAAGAGGTACCAGGCAGCGGGAACTATGAGCACCAAGGCCCCGAGCCAGAACATTGTGTGAGGAACAGGGGGCTGCATACCTGGAGGCTATACTACTCTAGTGGTGCCACTGAAACAGAGGGAAGGAGGGCAGAGCAGTGAGAAAGGAGGACAGGGAGGTAAGGATGGCACATTATATAAATCCCATTAGGCACTGGAAGTACTTTCTATTCCCCTGGATGTGATGGAAACCATTGATGGCTTGGACAGGATCCAAAGTTTATTTTCACAGAATCCCTCTAGCCACTCTGTGCAGATAGGCAAGGCTGCAGCATCAGGAGCATTCAAGGAGTTATAATAATCTTGGAGAGCTGATGGTGGCTTGGACTAGGAAATGTTGGGGAGTATTCTGTATGTAATTTTTAAGGCAGAGCCAATACTGTCCCTGGTAGTTTGGATGTGGGTTGTGGAGGAACAGGAATCGAGCCTGGCTTCATTTTCTCTGGTCTGAGCAACTATAACAGATGGAATTTTTATTTACCCAAAAAGGGAAGACTGCGGGTGGAGCAGAATTGAAGGAGTCTGGGGCACATCAGGAACTTTAATTTCGAAGGCTCAGTTAGAGCACCCAAACAGACAGTCAGAAAGTGGTGCCTGAGTGGGAGCTAGATTTCTGAGGCTGATGTCCCAGAGAGAAATCTAAGCTAGAGACAGAAATCCAGGAGTTGTCAGTGTTAAGATTTTATTGACACTACGAAACTGAATAAGATCCCCAGGGAAGTGAGCACAGAGCGAGAAGTCTCGCAACAGCTGAGCCTTTGGACACTCCTCAGTTAAATGTTTGGGAAAGGAAGAGGCACCTGCCAAGGAGAATGAGACATAGCCAGAGAAATAGGGGGAAAAGCCCCCCAAATCCTTAATTGTCTTTTCTGTGGGATCCTAGCAAGATGTGTCTATGCTCTTCAGGTCTGGTTTGATGTTTCCTTGATGGAGACAAACAAGAGGCATCTTTAGAGTGAGACGCCTATCAGTTCTCACCACAGAGTCTAGCGTCTAGGAGCCCTTCAGTTAAAACTCAAGTGGTTGTCTTCCAACTGAATCATAAAATGACCGAGTACAAGAGACCCAAAGAATAGTCTAACTTTGTGATTTCCCAACAGTCTTCTTTGGAGCAAGTTAAGAAGCTATTTTCACTCATTATTGAGAGAACTATTGAGAGCTATAAAGCTGTGACCCTTTTCCCCTAGAAGAGCTAATACAACCTACACTCACAACCTCACCCCTTCTTTCTAAGAAATATTTGTGATTTTTTTTAATCAGGCCTTAAACATTTCAGAAAGCTTCAAGTGCATGGCTCTAGTCAAGAGCACGCACAGGCAGGGGGGCCAAGGAAAAATACATTGTACTCAGATAACCTTGTACTCCTATTTCTGAGTAATAGGAGAAGAAAAGTCACCATCGGCCACATGCCTTTCTCTAAAGACCAGCTGAAGGCTCCATTCCTAGACAGGGTCATAGAGATCGTCTAGTCCAACCACCTCTTAGAAAAATGAGGAACTTGGGCCTAGAAAGGCTCCAGGATCTTTGTTCAAGATCACATACCAAGTGTGTTTGATCCAAAGCTAAAAACCAGGTCTCAACTCGAAACTTTCTGCTCAGATTCAGATTCAACTAAATTCTATGAACATTTACTATATGTCTGAAAACATGCCAGTTGTTTTAGATGTTGTCATTCTTAATCCTCACCACAACCTTTAGGAGTGGTAGTAGTATCTCCCTTTTATAGAGGAGAACACTAATGCTCAGAGAGAATAGTGACATAGCCAAGGGTACATGGCTGGTATGTTAGAAGAGTAGGTTTGGAGCCCAGGTCTGCTGGACTCCTAGCCCAGTGCTCGCTCCAGCATACCTGATGCCTTCGTCAGCAGGGCTCACCTCACAGGGTCATGTATACCCATAGTCCAAGTGACTGCCCCAAGACTCTGCCCTCATACCAAGAGGTGGGGCACCTCCAGCTTGGTGTGTTAGTGAGTAGCTTAACTTTGAGCTCAGAGCATGGACTCTGGAACCAAACTGTGTGGGTTTGAAGCATGATTATACCACTTACTAGTACTGCAACTTTGGGCCATGTGGCTTCCCTAAGCCCCAGTTTCCTCATCTATAAAATGTAAACAAAGATATACTTACCCCCAGGGAGTTAGGATTAAGTAATATAATACATCTATACCATTTACCATAATGTTGGCCATGTGTAGCAGATGTTCAATAATGTAATAGTCAATGGGTGACTTTTAAAAAACCCTGGAGCTATTTTGGAACATACTGTTCAATGCCTCAAAATTCTTCTGTAGAGTATGTCCAGGTGTGGAAGCCAGTTCTAAAATTCATATCTGACATGTTTTAGCAACATATTCTGTATCAAACAGGGTTCAACTAGGAAGGAGAGCCACCACAATGATATGGAATTATAGGAATTAGATCTTACACAACTGATAAAAGATGAAAGGTATGTAGTGATGAGAAGTCCTAAAACCCATTTGAAATACCAATGACAAAATATTGATAGTAAATGTGCATGCATATGTATAAGAAAAAGTACTGGAAGGAAACTCACCAAAATGTTCAGTGTGGATACATCTGAGTGATGGGATCACAAGGGGTTTTATTTTTACTTTCATTTATTTGTTTTCTCAGTTTGTACACTACACTGCTATTCAAATCAGAAATGATTTAATTGTTAATATTTATTGCTTATTTACTTCTTACTTTAGCTAACAGGTTTTTTTCCCCTCTAAAATAACTTTATAATTATAAAGCTAATTATGGGAAAGAGGCAAGTTGGAAGAAAGAGCTAGATTAGACACAGAGTAGGAACACGGGGTAGATAATCACTGTATTTAAGTTAGTAAACTTAATCCTCTGGACTCTGAGAGTCCTGAAAGAAGATATTATTCAAGTGAGAACTTTAAAAAATGTGTGTGTACACACACACACACACACACACACACACACAGAATCAAAGCTCATCTCAGGGGCTGACTGGGTCTTATATTCTGTCTCCCTTTCTCCTCTCTAAAATAAAAGCCCTCCACATTAGGGTTTTCCTGGTGTGTCTGTGTGTTTCATTTGCCATAGCCTAAGGTCAGTGGCAGAGGGAAGGATTGGCGTTAGGGGGATGCTGGCTGACCACCGTGAGACCTCTACCTAACTACCATGGGGAAGAGGGGCAGTTCCTCTGCTCATGTCATCCTACCAATTCTGGTAAGAAAGACACATCAAAGACAAGAAGCTTGGGCATTTTTTTGGCACTCTTGGTCAAGCAGGTTTAGACAAGGATCTGATATTCTAGAGGGAATCAAAGAATGTCAGGCATGGAAGTATCAAAGACCATGCAGTTCAACTATCCATTTGATAAATGGAGACACTAAACCCTACAGAGTCAAATCATTTGTCTGAGACCACGCAAAGCCCAGAGAGAAGCAGGGACTTCACAATCCCCACTGGGTATGCCATCCACCATACCTTGATCTCTCTGGGGTCTAACCCTGGTTAATTTTATGATGCTGATAATAAGTGAGAGAGGAGGAGAGAGGGGAGGAAGTGCCCTTAAATCCCATTCTTATTTAGTAGAAACTGGAAAACACAAAATTTGTTAGTGTCCTCCAAGATCCTGTACTTCCCTCAGTAGTAGACCCAGCTTCTGATCAACAATCATTATATCTTCTCCCAGAATTCTAGAGGTGATCGAGGTAAGTGGTGCTCAGTCTAGACTCTGCTAGACAAAGCTTTTGGGCAGAGCCAACCAGCTTGATGTGTGTTCTATCTCTTACTCTTTCACTGGTAACAGATGTATACTTGCCTGAAGTTGCTACCTGGATTTCAACAGAAACCTCATAACCAGTCATTGCTCCCAGAAAACCTTCCTACCAGTAAACTCACACATAGCTTGCCACTCAGCTAAGACAGTAATGAGCCAAGAAAAGCAAAAAAGAGTGTGGTTTTGATATACAGAATTTTACTCCTGGCAATAGTCAAGTACTCATGGGCCAGAGAATTTTCAAAGCAGTCTTAACAAATAATCCTTTTCCTTGATAGTCAGACACTGTGCTGAGAAAGAAGGATGAGAACATAATCTTTTCAAAGCTTTATTTTCTTAGTCCTTTTAGTAACTCCATGGACCCAACTCTCAAGCCTAAAAAACTTAATCTTAAAAGATTATTGTGTGGGAAGAGGCAGCAAGGTGTAGGAAGAAACATGTTGAGCCTCAAGTCAGAAGAGTGGCTCTATTTGGTACTTCTGTCTGTCAGGTGTACGACCCTGGGCAAGACATTTCTCTTTCTGGCCCTGCTTTTCTCCATGACACACTGGGATATTGTCCAGACCTGTCCTCTTAAACCCTGCTGTGTCATTCATAGAATCAACACAGTGGCTATAAAAAATGTTCAGATATTATTATTTGCATTCCTCATAGTTTTAGTAGTAGTTTTCAATAGCATCAGCTTTCTCCACAAAATGAAATTGGTCTCCAGATATCAAGTGTTTAGATTTCTGAATGGATTGGATAGAGAAGTTAGAAGCAAAAAATAAATAAATAAAAAATAAAAGTCTCTCTTTTCCTGGAAAGCTCTATTATTTAATCCTCTTCTTGGAGTGAAAAATCCCAGCCACACTGCAAGGAACAGAACACAGGCTTTGGTGATCTCACCACTCACCCATGGGCTGGTATCGCTTCTCTTCTTTCACTAAGAGATTCAAAACTCTTCTGTGCGGGTTACTCTGGCAAAATGTTCATGAAACATGTAAGCCCCCTGCTTGAAAATGTACCATAATCTAAAAACCAAAAGGAAGACAGTGGTGAAGGGAGAGGAGCGAGGGCAGAAAGAGAGAGAGAGAGAGGACTGTACTCTTTGGAAAGAGCCTGGCTATGGAGACTTACAGTTTAGTTTAGAGCCAAATAGTTTTCTTCAAACAAAGAAGTTCACAGCAATCCCAGACAGGAGCAGAAACATGAGCCTTACTATAGGTAACACCTACAGCTAATGGTGTTACCACCCATTTGTGGTTCTTCAGAGAGAACACTGGAGTGATCCAGGCCTTCATGCCCAGCTCAACAACAGCAGGCACGGACCTGGCCTTTCAGGTACAATCCTTCTAGGGATGGGGCCTATCTCCCTGGCCTTGGGTTCTTCTGCTTAGATCCAGGGTGAGTCCTGAAAAGATCATGAACCCTCCAGATCCACACAGACCAACCTGCTGTGTCTACCAAACCAGACTGTACTACCCCTTAACCCAACCTGGCAAATCAGCACAAACCCACAGTGAGTGGTGGGAACCAGTAAAAGGAAGGTACAGGAGCTACAGGACATTTGAAAGAGCCTGAAGAGAGAGTTAGGGTAGGAAACCCCTTCAGTAGCTCCTTTACTATGCCATTCTTTATATTGTGAGTCACTCTGTCACTCTTCACACCCCGCGACTCCACCAACTTACCAGATCTGGACAGATGCTGCAAACTTTGCCCTTCAAACGACTATGACAGGTGGACACGGGGTTCTCGCTGTTGCATTTTAGATCTTCCCATGCACCTCCCTTCCAGTGGTAAGTTCTCAGCTGGATCAAGAAAGACCAGCCTGGAATAAGACAAAGCCAGGGATCATTAGCCAGGGCTTAGCCTTGAGCAGTGCCTGTGTAATTATACTATGCGGTTGATTGATGAAAGTTCAGTTGGGAAATACTACATTTTAAGGAAGTGCAACCTTTTAACTTCTGAGTTGGAGCAGGCAGCAGTCCAAAATGAGAAGGACTGGATTAAATTATAGAATAATCCTTTGAGCCATGGGTACTGAGCCTGGTACAAACCAAGTCAGGTCTAGGAATTCTCAGAGGATCCAGGGAGAAATGAGCAGGCAAGTAATTGTCAGGTATCATAAATATGGGCAAGGTGATCTTGCACCCTCCTGCTTGCCAAGTCCAGGTTTGGGCATGTCAGTCACCTTTACTGAACTTTTTTTCACACTGCTGCCATCCACATTTAATCAAAATTTATTACCCAAAACCCCATGGCTCAGAATCCTGGAATATTGATGTCATTAACATTAAAACACTCAACTAGCCTATGTATAGAGTTGGCTTTTTCTCTTTTCCTCAACAGGGTTGAACAACTCATTTTTTTTATGTAAATAGAAGGTAAAAACCCATCCCACACATTCCCAGAATTTGTCTGATATGAATCAATAAAACAAGAGGAATCATAAAATTTTGGAATTCACAAGGTCTTTAGAAAGCACTCTACATCATCATTCCATGAATCACCAACATAACATGCCGAAAAAGTACTCATTGATCTCCTTCTTAGAGAGCTCCAGGCTGGGAGCTCTTTCCTTCCAATGTGGCCCGTTCCATGGTTGGTTAGATTTAGAAGTTGGACCATTTAAACTTGGATTTATTTAATGGTCACTAATAGAAAGGGATCCACCACATCAAAGTAGCACTTACCAAAGATATTTGGGGCTATGTGTGATTGGTGACTTCAGTGTATCCATGGCTACAGACTATACTCCAAATCCCAATGCATATATAAGGCCTTGGTTAGGACTGTGAACAGACAAAATTGTATGCTGCACATAGTGTGCACCTATTGCTAGGATTAGAGAAGCATTTGCAACATCTCCCTGTCATCATTGGTCACAAGAAAAGGAATTTGATCTGATCTACTTTAATCTTAGCTTTTAAGGGACATGTAAAAATCAGGTCATTATCACACTATTTCAGACATGGGATGATCAGTCTATATCTCCCACCACCTTAGTCATCTCTACTGGTTTTCTTCTTCTTGAACCTCTGCCTAAGTCAGGAAAATCAGAGATTCGGGTGCCTAGTAATAGTTTTAGAACTAGAAGATTTCCTGGTGATTTCCTCATCTTTAAACTAGGAAACTGACACTCAGAGAGGGGAGGCAACTGACCCAAGGTCACAGAGCTCAAGTCACAGTCCTGGTCCTGGAGCCAGGACCAAACCCCAGGTAATACGTTGAGTATGCACAGAGAGTGATGGTCTCTCCAGTGTGCTTTGGAACCAGAGAAAGTTTTATGAAACAAGAGAATGTGCCAGCCTTTCTGTATTCCATGTGGCAACCTCATGGAGTAAGGATTGGTAACATGCTTTTTAAAATATCTATACATTATCATATGATCTCCCTGATATGAGGAAATTTGAGAGGCAGGGTGGGGGGTCATGAGGGGTGGAGGCAGAAATGAAACAAGAAAGGATCAGGAGAGAGACAAACCATAAGAGACTCTTAATATCATGAAACAAACAGGGCTGCTGGGGGTTGGGGGTTAGCAACAGGGTGGCTGGGCTATGGACATTGGGGAGGTTATGTGCTATGGTGAGTGCTGTGAAATGTGTAAGCCTGATGATTCACAGACCTGTACTCCCGGGGCAAATAATACATTATATGTTATTAGAGATGCCTGGGTGGCTCAGTTGGTTGAGCGGCTGCCTTCGGCTTGGGTCATGATCCCAGCGTCCTGGGATTGAGTCCCACATCGGGGGTCCTTGCTCGGCAGGGAGCCTGCTTCTCCCTCTGCCTCTGCCTGTCTCTCTGTCTGCCTGTGCTTGCTCTCTCTCTCTCTCTAACTAATAAATAAATAAAATCTTAAAAAAAAGTTTTAAAAAAGATAACCTTTCCCCTTTCTCCACATCCTCTCCAACACACGTTCTTTCCTGTCTTGCTAATTTTGGCCATTCTAACTGGTGTAAGGTGGTATCTGTTGGTGGGAATGCAAGTTGGTGCAGCCAATTTGGAGAACAGTGTGGCGATTCCTTAAGAAATTAAAAATAGAGCTTCCCTATGACCCTGCAATTGCACTACTGGGTATTTACCCCAAAGATACAGATGTATGAAAGGAAAGGCCATCTGTACCCCAATGTTCACAGCAGCAATGGCCACGGTTGCCAAACTGTGGAAAGAACCAAGATGCCCTTTAGCGGACAAATGGATAAGGATGATGTGGACCATATCTACAACGGAGTATTATGCCTCCATCAGAAAGGATGAATACCCAACTTTTGTATCAACATGGATGGGACTGGAGGAGATTATGCTGAGTGAAATAAGTCAAGCAGAGAGAGTCAATTATCATATGGTTTCACTTATTTGTGGAGCATAAGAAATAACACGGAGGACATGGGGAGATGGAGAGGAGAAGGGAGTTGAGGGAAACTGGAGGGGGAGATGAACCATGAGAGACTATGGACTCTGAAAAACAATCTGAGGGTTTTGAAGGGGCAGGGGTGGGAGGTTGGGGGAGCCTGGTGGTGGGTATTAGGGAGGGCACATATTGCATGGAGCACTAAGTGTGGTGCATAAACAATGGATTCTGTTACACTGAAAAGAAATTAAATTTAAAAAAAGATAACTTTGGGAAAACTATCCATACATTACACATAAACACACTGCAAACACTATCTAATTACATCTGTACATGAATATACCAAAATTATCCCCCTCATAAGAACTGCCAGTTACTGAGCACCTATTATATTCTGATGCTCCTAATGACTTTGTGAGGTTGGTGTTAATATGATGGTTTTTCAGGTGAACAAACTGAGGCTCAGAAGGCACAGGGCCAGTGAGGCAGGGTCAAGAATTGGGGCCCAGTCTTCCTGGCTCCAAAGCCAGTGCCATGTTCACCATAGTCACCACCTTCCTATAGTATATCTCAAACCCGCTCCTCTGCCCCACCTACTGACAAGCCCCAAACATTTCAGATGGCTGCCACTAGTGGAATGAACTTGAGATACAGGCATGGAATTCCTTGACTATTCGATTTAGTTATCTCATCAGTCAGCTTGGGAAGTATCTCCCCCATTTACTGGTATGTTCTTCTTATCTAATGCGTCTTATAGAAAACATGGCAAAGGGAAACCTGAGCATTTGCTGGTAGGTTACAACGTTTGATATGTAAACATAAATAAACAAATAGAAATAACATTCTGAAAATATTTATTCATTAGTCATAATTTTTAAAATATTAAAATATTAAAAGATTGTGAAAATCTTTTAAGAGATAGTATCTGAGTTGCCTAGTGTATGATTCTTATTCTTTGCAACAGAAGTATTGAATTAACAAAAAAAGGAAACAGACTTTATTAGCAACATAAAAAATATGCAGGATGAAAATCTTGTATTTTCTTTGACAGCATTTGCAAGAAATCAAAAGAGTAGTGTTGCTACTTTTGAATTTATGTCTTTGAAATTAATTTTAGCTATTTAAGGGTTTCCAGTAGGAGAACCATTGCTTTCCTGATCAAAGCTTATGGAAGATGAGAGATCCTTTTTGTGTTTATAATAGAACCAATCCCTGAAAAAAATAATAAGACTAGCCATAAAATTTAAAATCAGAACTTTTTTGCAGTAAAGCTAGATCTATAACTTGTTTATAAATTCTTTGCATAAATAATTTTAATACATATGTTTTTAAGTCTATTTTTTTAAGATTTTTATTTATTTTTTTGACAGACAGAGATCACAAGTAGGCTGAGAGAGGCAGGCAGAGAGAGAGAGGAGGAAGCAGAGTCCCTGCTGAGCAGAAAGCCCCACATGGGGCTCGATCCCAGAATCCTGGGATCATGACCTGAGCTGAAGGCAGAGGCTTTAACCCACTGAGCCACCCAGGCGCCCCTTTTGATTTTTTAAATAGGAAAAAATACATGGATCAAGTCAACATTTGCTTTAATGAAAAAATACCTTCTTTCTAAGTTAGAGTAACACTTATATACAAAAAAAATGGATCATGGATTCTGATAGGAGCCATAGTCTGGGAGAGTAAAAGAAAATATAACTGAGTGGTTTTAGCTGAATCATTCTATGCTCCTCTTAAAGTCTTGTGTTAAAGTACACAAATGGGAAACATCATGATCCATTTGGAATTCTGCTGTAGGGAACAATGATATGGCAGTTCAGAGAAGCCAGCCTCTGGCTGATGGAAGAACTATCTTCTTATGAACAAAGTTTTCATAAGACACAAGATGTATGATTTATACTCTTATTTCATACCCAAGTGAAAAATGAGCATCTTCTCTTCCTTCTAAAATTCACTAGGAATTTTTCAGTTCAAATATGAAAACAATTAGAGTCAATGATAGGGGGCAGTAAAAATAACCAATGTTTTGTGAGTGTTCCCTGTGATTCAGGCATTGCCCTATGCATTTTCCAGCTCTGTGAAGGAGGGATTGCTATCACTTCCACTGTTATATATGCCCAAGTCTGCACAGCTTCTACACGAGGGAGTTCTTGTTCAGAGTGAGGCAGTGCCTCCCAGAGCCTGGGATCTTCTATCACAATACTGCCCTGTTTCTGTCCAGCCCTGGCTGGTGAACAGGTAAGTCCTCCACTCCACATACAGTAGCCCAAGGAGCAGGTTGAAGCTGCGGTGTGTGTTTGGGTGGGATCTTTGTGGTTTCTGCCACCTAGATGCCACCATCTTCCTTACCAGACAAAGCTTCCCATTTTGATGAGTGAGTCATCTACTTATTCTTCATGATCTTTAGTTGAATTTCCTCTTTAAGGGAAGGCTTCTTCATGGTTGGCACCAGACTTACTCTTAACAGTCACCTCCGAATATTAGATTGGTCATTCCCTGAGCTTCAGTTATCTTTACTCTGCTAATGTCTGTTCTTAGATTTGAAAAACACCAGTAGATTCTCATAGTATCAAAATGTAAGCACCCAAAGACCAGGACCAAAGACCAGGATGATTCATTCTTTATTCCTATACCATCTGCCCTTTACATAGCGGCCTTTAATAAATACTGAAAGAATGAATGGATGATGAGTAAGTGTTGAAAGAATGAGTGAATGAGTGAATGACTGGACTCAGCAGTTCCCAGACATCTTCTCTAGGATGAATTCCTTCAGTCTAATGACTGAATGTTCAACATTCAACAAATGTTCACTGAGTGGCTACTCCGTGAAAGAGAAGGTGAAATCCTGTGCATGGAATGGAAATATTTATGCTTAAAGATCAATCCTTCCTCCCCTCCTTCCTTCCTTCTTCTCTTCCTTTGTTCATTTACTCCATTAATTATTTACTAGGTACTCCCTATGCTAAGAACATGCAATAATTGAAGACATAGACATGAAAAAATAGATTCAGACTGGAAATACCCATTTTCCTACTTGACCACTTAATATCTGTGTACTTGGGCAGCTTTCTTAACCTCTCTGGTTCCCTGTTTTCTCATTTGCAAAACAAGGGAAATATAAGTATCAACATCCTCAGTTAGCTGGGAGGATAAAGTAAGTCACACATGTTAAGTTCTCAATAAATCTTAGCCACTGGCTAGCATCATTTCCTTAGTAGGTGAAATGAAGAAGACTTAGACATAATCCTTCTCAAGGAAACTGATAAATCACAAGCATATACATTATTAGAATATGAGGCACAAATAAAAATGCTAAGGGTGCTCTGATTAAGTAAACATGACTTACAACAGAGGAAATCACAGATAACTTATTTCCTGAAGGAGGTTGCCTTTAAGCAGGTTTGGATGTATAGCGATATAGGGCAAAGGCATTTTAGGAGGTAGAGATACCATATCTAATAAATGGAAGTATTAAAGAACAAGCCCATAATCTGGGCTCTTAAGTCACTGGTGATTCATTTGACAGGACTATAAGAGACATAAAGTTTACATAGAGAGACAATTCTAAAGAGAAGGATTGGGAATACGTTTGGGAGGACTTTGAAAACCAGTCAAGGGGTTTGGGTTCCATTCTATGTAGATGGGTGTGTATCAGTTGAATTTGTATGCTGAATTTACTAGTTTCATTTCTGTTTTCGACTGTGGCTGATATGGACATCTGTATTCAAACCTTTTTCATTTTAAATTATTCCTTCATGTTTACAAATTCAATCACTTCCCATGTCCTTTAGCATTTGATATGCTGCCTGAATGACTCCGTAGCCTATGAAGTAGGCCACATGGGGAGACAAGGAAATGCACATGAACAGGTAGGATGACCTACTTGTGCCAAGAGCTGCTTGGGTGGACTGGGATGTCAATGTCAAGGCTTCTAATTCTAAGACTTTTTGTTTTCTGAGGAATGTAAAGATACTATGAGAGGGGAGCCAAGGGCATGTTGTCTGAGTGGTGGAGGACAGAAATTTTGATGATAGGGCCCTCTAGCCAGAGGACACTTCTGCCACCACTGGCTGGCTTCTTTTGCTGTGATGCAGCAGTAAGAGCTATGCAAAGTGAAATCAGCTATAGATATTTCCCTTCTCTCCTGGCTTGGCCCTGTGAGTACCCCTCTGCTGGCCTCAACCCAGGTTTTTTAAAAGGCTTCAAAAGAAATTGCTATTGACTGAACTCTGGGGTTATTTATAATGGAAACCCAGTCTCTCATTCCTCCTGTCCTCCGCAGAAGAGTTGGGCTCTTAATCTGAACCTTGGGGAATCAGAGGCCCAGTTTGCTTTATTTAGCTTTCAGGACATTGGATTTTTTTTTTCCAAAGAGCCCAAAGTTCTACTGAAAATAAAAGTATCTATGTCCTAGTGTCTTGACCAATTTAAGTAACTCACCTTCTTCTCCAAATCCTATTCTTTTATTTCCCAATGTTGGACATTCTCCCTTGTTCCTTTTCTTAAGCAGTTGTATAAAAGAACAGTTCAGATAAGAATCAACTTTTGAGCACACCCCAGAGGCAATTTACTTAAGTGATAGACACACACACACGCACGCACACACACAAATTCAAGTGTGTTTATCTGACAATTTATCTAGGAGTTCATGAGGTCCAAGGAGGAGGTTTGGTGACTTTGTGTTCTTATTCTGTAAACTTGAACACTTGTCCTTGTACATAGTAAGTTCTCAATCATTTGTTGGTCAATGAATCAGTTAGTAGTGTGCACTGTCTCTCTATGTGGAAAAAGTTCAGACCTACACTTTTTGGTCTATCACTGTGTGGTCTATTACATTCTATGTGAAAAAGTTCAGACCTACACTTTGTGGTCTATTACCTGTAATAGAACTCATAGAAACACACGAGTTTCTGTATGTGTCTTTGCCTGTTTCTTATCCCTTTGTTTCTCTCTCTCTCTCTCTCTCACACACACACACACACACACACACACACACACGCACACACACACATACACAAATTACTAGTCAGTTTTTGATATTTTGCCTACGTTCTATTTTGCTAGATACCTTGATGACCAGCCACTCAAGTTTTTGACGAGTTTTATTTGGACAAAGGTAGTATAAAGTTATGTCACATATACTGTATATGCCTCTACAAACTTGTCATTTTCACTTAACAGTTAGTTGTGTGATCTTAGTCAAGTCACTTAGATGTTTTGAGCTTCAATTTTCCCACCTATAAGTTGGAGATAGTAATGGTACCTACCTCTTTATAATTAAAAGAAATAATGAGAAACAGAGTATTTAGCTCAGTCTTGGAGCACAGTTTGTGTTCAGTAATGTTTGTTAAGATGACAACAGTATATTTTTTGTCTAGGAAAATGGAATGGCACCATAATACGTATGCATTTATAAGCTATAAACCAACTTCTTTTTTGGTAAGGGGTGAGACAAAAAAATCTAATAAAATATTTTAATTATTCATACATTTATTATCTTAAACTACCCACTTAATCCAAGAATTTGAGAAGGCTTACAATAAAATAATATAAATAATATCATCATTAAAATTTGGATTAAGAAAATCATGAGCTATTTATTAAAACCAAATACTTATATAGTCTTTTGCAGACTACCTAATGTTTTCCCAAACATTATCCTTGCAATCCTTAATTTTCACAACTCTTGTTATGGAAGCATTATTACTTATCCTATCTGAGGGGGGAATAAAGTGACTCACTCTAGTTCTTATTGCTCAGTACGTAGTTGAGAGATTCAGAAATGTTTAGGAGCCCAGGATCATTGTGTCATCTTCCCCCGCTAGTGGAAGAGCTAGGAGTCAATTAACCCTTGGTAATTACTTAAACCACTGGGTCCCCTTTTCCAAGATCAGAGTTGTGCCAAAGGGGCAATAAGGCAATAGTCAGTTCCGGCATTAAATCTGATGTAAATCCTGGCCCTACAATTTTCTAGCAGTATAACCTGGGGCAAGTAAGACAACTCTCTGAGCTTCAGTTGGCTAGTCTGTAAGATCGGAATAATGACACCTTGCTGATTTTTGTGAAGATTAAATGAAACAGTGTTTACTGTGTGGACAGAAATGTGGAGCACAGAGCACATGACATCTGGCTATCCACAGACCCGACTTTAAGACTTGAGTCTTAGCTGTTAAAAGGTGTGACTCAAAAGGGGGAGTAAGGGAGGGGAAAGAGGGAAGAATGTTTAAACCCAGGTAAATGGAAGGGTAGGAGGCACTTATAGAAAGAATACAAGCCTGTGGCTACCCATCCCATTGGACCTGGAGGCTAGAGAGGGTAGAGGAAAAGAATGAAATGAGAATCAGGAGATCTGCAGTCTAGACTTTTTGTTGCTAATTCAATTGTATGACCTTGGTCGGATTGCTCCCCTTCCTGGGCCACAGTTTACCATTGAAAAACAGACAGATATTAAATAATCTGATCTCTAAGATTACTTTCTACTTTGATATTTTGTCATAAATTTTAAGCAATCGGGACCTCACTGAAGGAAGAAAACAAACATGAGAGGGTTGAACCCAGAAGTTGTAGGTGTGTCTATCTTGTTCCTAAATGCTAATCAATTTGAAATATTGAGCACTTTACATTTTGAGTCTAACTCCTTCCCCCACCTCCAGTGATATTCAAACTCTTAGGAAATAAGGATCATTATTCACTTTCATTCAGTTCTATATCCTATGTTTAGCAACAGACTGGGAAAAAAATGTCATCGAAGCAGGCCAGGGTTAGATCCATGAGGATCTTAGCTATCATATGATACAATAAGGAAACATGCTGGATCAAAGATATCCAACTGGGCTGTCACTTTAATGATCACACTAGAACCAGCTGATTGTGAGAATGTCTCAGTGATGCACAGTGGGGCTCCTACCAAAACAAAGATAGAGAAAAGGAGAAGGAGCAAGAGGGAGAGAAGCAGAGTGGGTGGAAGAAAGGAAAAGAAAAAGAAGGAGGAGGAAGAGGAAGAGAGACAAGAGAACTGACTCATGGATGGCAATTCACAGTTTACAAAGCACCTAAACAAAATAATATCCCATCTTTTTTTTTTTAAGATTTTATTTATTTGTCAGAGAGAATGAGCACAGGCAGACAGATTGGCAGACAGAGGCAGAGGGAGAAGCAGGCTCCCTGCTGAGCAAGGAGCCCGATGTGGGACTCGATCCCAGGACGCTGGGATCATGACCTGAGCCGAAGGCAGCTGCTTAACCAACTGAGCCACCCAGGCGTCCCAATAATATCCCATCTTAATCTTATAACCCCCTGTGATTATTATACTTTTGCTGAAAATGAAACTAAAGCCCAGAGAACTGAAGTCACTGTCAAAGCCATATGAACTGATTTCATTCCAGGGGTATTTCTTTTAACAATTCTCTTTCTATGTCCTATGACAGGCTCCCCACTATTCTGTGCAAGCACCTTAAGAACAAGACCAGATTACATTCGAATCTATTCTCCCTACAAAATCTGAGGTTCAAAACCTCCCTCATCGTAGGTGCTCTGTAGATGTGCTGTGAGTGAATGAATAAATCCCCAGGTAGAGCACATAAAATCTGATGCTGTAAGATGGGCCTTCTCTATTCCTTAGTTCCATTCTCTTGGTGATGGGCAGGACAAGGTGGGACTATTTACTTAGACATGCCCATCCATCTTTTCAGGAATCAGCCTAAGGACTCAAGTAATGGCATTTAGTCGTTTATGGAGTTCTTAGTATGCAGTCCTATATACCTAGAGAAATTCTCACACTGCTTATTTCACTTCTATGAGGTGGCAAAACAGGAATTATTTGTGACTCACATTTTGCTGAAGAGAAGACTGCGGTCTGGAGAAGTTAAGTGGCTTGCCTGGGCTCACCCATTGTGGGGTGGCTGAGCTCAGTTGGAAATCTTCCACAGAAGCTCTGGGCCCTGTTCTCAGTGTTCTTTTTCTATGTGTCCTTCTGACACCTCACAATGTCTCAGCCAACTGAAGAAGGATACAAACTGCCTGCGCCCAAGCCATCTGACGATAGGAACACTCATAGAATCAAAATAATATGACAGACTTCCTATCTAAAGGAGATCTTCACATCACTCTAATCACTTTCATGGATGACAGTTAGTACTTCTGTCTGTAAAATTGCTTCAGTTTCCCCGGAGGACAGGTAAACATCGGTTATTTGTATGTGTTCTACAACTTGGTAGCAAAGGCCCCATGATGGATGATACGATAGGACTTCTGGCCCTTTGTGTTTCCTGAAATTCATCCAGTTGACTGCTCATTTGGCCCTTTCACATTTGCCATTCTTTGTAATGATCTCAGAGGCATATTTTTGTGGTCATTGTTTCCATATCTGAGAGAAAAAAATAAAATTTTAATTCAAAACATTGTGTTAGAGAGATAGCACACTGTCTAATAAAATAGTCAATATATGAAGAAAAATAGTTCATTCTGAATATTTTAATATAAATATTTATTGAATGCCTACTATATGCCACACTCTTCTAAACACTAGAGTTATAAGAAAGGATGAATCCAATAGACAAAATCTCTGAGCCCATAGAGTTTATATTCTAGTGGGATGAAATGGACAGAAAAGACACAAATATTCCTATCGTCAGATGGCTTGGGCGCAGGCAGTTTGTATCCTTCTTCAGTTGGCTGAGACATTGCGAAGTATCAGAAGGGCACAAAACATAAAACGGGGTGCTGAGTGCTATGCAGAAGAATGCAACAGGGGAAGGGAGAGAAAAAGCCATGGGTGCAGAGGGTTACTATTCAGTAGAGGTGAGATTTAAATCAAGGTCTTTGGGCAAGAGCACACCTTAGTTCTTATTGCCATCTGGAGGGGAAGTTGTGGAGGAGACATGATTTGAAAAGATTGTGTCCTGGGAATGTGCTTAAGTGTCCTGGGAACAGCAGGGAAGTCATTGTAGCTGGAGCAGAGTCCATGAAGGGAAATCGGTAGGAGATGAGGTCTGAGAGGCAGCAGTGGAGCCTACTGGGCATGTCAGGGCCTGATCGGGATTATGGCTCTGAGTCTGAGTGAGACAGGAAGTCACTGGAGCATTCTGAGCAGAGGTGTCACATGACCTGACTTGGGTTTTAAATGACACCTAACTACTATGTGGGGAATAGACTTGATGGGGTGGGCAGCAAAGGGAGGTGGGTATAGGGAGGAGAAAAGAGATGTATAAATAGGCTATTCCACAAGTTTAAGCTTGAAATGACTGTGGCTTGGACCATAATAGTCTATGCCACTGGCCCAAAATAGAGAGAAATCTCTGGGCCAGATTTAGGGATAATTTGTCTTTAAAGGCTTGAACTATGGATGAGAGTTCAGGAAAATGTAAACTCACCCAATTTTAAATTATGTGACTATTTCTACCTCTCTAGAGTAATGCAAATAAATGTTATCTTTGATAAGTATATAGGCAATTTTTCCTTCCAACTGTGAAAAATAAAGTAACATTGTATATCATTTTTCTTGGTTCTTGTATGACTTGAATCATTAAATAGGCTGTGAACTGAATAATTTAGCCAATTGTTAAGTTGATAAAGAAGCAAAAGAAAATAACTCTCAGGACTGCAGATGTTAATGATAAAGCTGAGTAACTATAGTCAGAAAAGTTGAATTTCTCTCAGGAATGTAAATAATGTTATCTTAAACATATGAAAAAGACACAGGTCACTAGCCTTGGAAGAGAACCCATTTTGTTGATAAAGAAACTGAGACTCAAAGAAGATAAACTGTCCAAGTGGTACTAAAATTGGACCAGAACCTGATCCAAACATGGCTTACATGTTGCCTCCTCCATAAAAAGTTTTCCTTATAAACATATCTTGTCACTAATATATTAGAGGGGTTCAAGTAGATTGCTTATGGCTGCTCCAATTAAGAACCCCAGGCTTGTCCATTTCTTCAGCACCTCACAAGACCTGGCTTCCATCTATGCTGTCCTGACTACACCATCTTGGTTCCTTGAGCTCCTCTTTCTCTGACTCACATTCTTAGCCTCACATAGCTCTATGGGAATTCAAGTTTTTCAGCTCTGTCTGCTTTTCCTTGGGGAATCCATCTGTCTGGCTTATTTCTGCTCACTCTACAGAGAGGGAGAATCTAAGGAAAAAACAACCGAATGTTCTTTCATTTATTTATTTATTTATTTATTTATTTATTTACTTATTTAAGATTTTAGTTATTCATTTGACAGAAAGAGAGCGAGGGCAGAGAGCACCAGTAGACAGAGCAACAGGCAAAGGGGGAGGGAGTAGTAGCAGGCTCCCTGCTGAGCAGAGGGCCCGATGCAGTGGTCAATGCTATGCGCAGTATAGAGCTGGATCCCATGACCATGGGATCATGATCTGAGCTGAAGGCAGCCGCTTAACCGACTGAGTCACCTGGGTGTCCCTGCACCTTGATGTACTGATAAGTTGGGAGAACCCCCAAACTTCATTCTTTTTGTTCCCCCATGAAAAGGATTTACATCTTCAAGCCTATGTGACTTTGTTCCCACTACTATATATTTATTTGTGCATTCTTTTAATTATGTTTTTGGGTACTACAACTTTGAAAAACAAGTTGAGAACAAGGATCAGTGAACTTGGAAAGGCACTAGAAAGCTAGCCGGCTCTAGGATGTAGTAGCCTTTACACTTCCATCAATGCCATTTCTCCCCAGGGCCTCTGGGCTTTCTGACCTGGGCAAAGAAGAGAAGAGGAGACTGGGGCTTAGCTGGCAGGTTCTCCTGGGGGATCTCAGAAGCTCATGCCTAAGATGACCATACACCTACCAGACTTGTTCTTCTCATCTCCAGGCCCTTTAGGAAGTCCTATCCTCACCCACAATCTCAGCATCCTCCCTCATAGTCTCAAATTCTGTGACTCCTTTTCACACTGATTAATACCTACTGAGACCTTCTCTTGTGCTCACTGCTGTATTGAGCATCATGAAACAATGAAAAAGAAACATGTCATTTCTTCCCTTAGGAAAAAGTAACTGGAAAGGAGGCCTGTGTGTATTAGTGAAAAGTTTGCATTATAGTTTTTTTTTTTTAAAGGATGAAGTTTTAGTGTCTTTATGCACCTTTAGTCATTCAAAATAAGGCCAGAAAATGCTGCCTCAGAAAACACTTAGAGGAATGCTTTAATTAATCCACCAAAATGCTTTGAAATGAACAAATCAAGGACTTCTTTGTAAATGAGGGGGATCAGAAACTTAGAAAACAATTGATTCTCTTCACTATTTTAAACATTTTTCTCATAGTTTTAAAATATTAATTTGTTATGTTACAAGAGGGAAAAATAACAGTCTAGAGATTTTTTTGAGGGATCACATTTTCAGAATGATTGAAATCTACAATCTGAAGGAGAAGTACAATCCCTCTGCCTGGAAAGCTCTGCCGCTCCTTTCTACTCATTAAAATTCTAACGATCTTTGAGGACTGAGTTCAAAGATTGCTTCATTCAGAATAATAGTAATTCGGGGCGGTTGCCTCCACGCACTGCCTTCGAACACTCCTGACCTGCCCCTTGCTTCACAGCAACTTGAGCACGTGCCATCTCTTGTCCCAGGCTGGGCTCCTCGGAGCAGGGAGAGTGTCTACTTCCCTTGCTCATCCTGCATCTTGTGAATTGCAGGTTTTTGCATGATGTTAGAGCCACGGTCTGGTTGCCGTTCTGTGATGGATGAGTCTTTCAGTTCAAATACAGGTTCAGCTGTTTCTAACACAGACCTAAAATGATAATGGCTGAAACAAGCTAGGAATCTCTTACTTGTTTACATAAAAAATCACCCACGAAGAGACTAGGTCTAGCCAGGGAGCACTAAAATATTTGGAAACCAGGCTCTTCCAGTTTTGTTGTTCTGTTATCTCCAGTATGTTGTCCTTATCTATGGGGTATAAACTAGGTTATCTACCCTGTTTGTATCCCAGACCATTAGAAAAAGAAGAAGGGGAAGTAGAGGTTCCCCTACTTCCACCGAAGGCACAACTGGACAGTGACATAACCTATTAAGAACTCTGTTGTATGGTCCTGCCTAGTGAGCGCTGTGCTACAGTCCCCACTCCTGTGGGATGTGAGGGCCTGGTGTGCACATTTCCTCCCAGCTCCATGTTCCGAGAGTCATGCTGAGTTGCTTAAAATTGTCTACGGGAGAATTAACACTACAGATAATAATCAGGGCTTTTGTGTTTTTCTTCTAGAGGAGCTGACTAAAATTTACCAATAACCCACAGCACCTAGCTGCAGGAGAAGCTAGAAAATGTAGTCTTTTCTTTTCTTTTTTTTTTTTTACTGGACAGCTATGTTTCTAGCTAACAATTCTGTATATGGGAACAGGAATTGTATTTCTATAGAAGCTCCAAATGGATATTTGGAAACCATTTGAAGTCTCTGTAAACATGACATCATCTGGAAACAGGAAAAGGAAAATTGGAAAAACTGTTTTTAACTGTGAGAGAACAGATCTACCTATAAGTATGTGTAGGTGGGGCTTATCACCACCATCTCCAGTCACGGAGCACATTACGAGACAGAAGTTCAGTTTATTTGCGTGGATTCAAGTGTAGACATCTGGGTGGAGGTTGCATGAGTCAGATTCTTCCTTGACTGTTGGCACTGTGCAAAAATGCTGCACAGGTTCCCACTATCACAAGTGTCCAGGTAGGAGATGAATGATCACTTACAATGTCTCCCAAGAAAAGAATCCATTTGGAATGGAGGATACCGTGCTCATCTCCAAGTTCATCCTTCAGCCTCAAGCATGCTTCTCCTGATCCCTCAGATTTGTAGGGCTTCCAGTATTCTCCTTTTCTGCACTGACCACAGTTGTAATTATGAACACAATCCTTTGGTTCATGTCTGTCTCCTCTGTTGGACTGTAAAAGCAGCGACTGTCTTGTTCCCCTCACATTGTGTCTGCTGCCTGGAGCAGAGGGCATGACACAGTGGGCACTTGGGAAGGCATGGGGGGGAATGAGGGACAGATGCTGTGCTTGTAAGCTTGTAAGCTGCTCACAACAATTATTCTGTAAAAACAAGGTAGTTAGGTATAAAACAGAACAGAAAGCAAGTGAAGGAAGTGGTATGAAATACTACCAGACATCGAGGGGAACTGAACTTGATTCCAAGCTTCCTGGGAATGAAGTATAAAAAGAGAACACTCTGGGCTGCTGAAATTTCTTTGTCTAATAGGACAAAATACGTGAAGCCCTCTGTGGAAGTCAAGTTTTCCCAGTGATTGATTAAAATGAGACTATTGTTTGCTCCCAGTTAATGTATAAGCATGATCGAATTTCTCTTAACTCCAAAGAAGACAGGGAAAGAACAGAAAGCTCTCAGCAGCTGTCCTGCCCACCCCAATTCCTTCCTACATGGGCTGCATTGGCTCAGCTTCTTCATCTCCCATTCATGGCTCACTTACTGCACCCTGCTTCAGCTCTCTCTGCTCTGCCTACCCAAGCTGCCATCATGTCACGAAAGGCAACAGCAAAGCTGTCCAGGCTCCATCTAAACTCCCATCTTTATTGCACTCGACATTTCTTAATTATTTGAAACTCTTGTCCTTGCTAGATCATGTCCCTTGGTTTCTGACACCAAACTATACTGATTTTCTTCCTATCATCCTAAATGATCTTTCTCAGTCCCTGTGAAGGACTGCTTGGGCTCTGTTCCTCTATTAATGTTGGCATTTCTCAGGTTTTAAAAGTTTTTTTTTTCTTTGACCCTTTCATTTCTCACTCCACATATTCTCCCAGGAAAATTTTATCTGCTCCAATGGCTTTAATTGCTATCTAGATTCTAAAGACTCCCAATTTTAGATCATCAGACTGGATTACCCACCCGAGCTTCAAACCCACATATTTAACTTCCTTGTGGATACCTTGTATGCTCCTTAAAGCCAGCATGCCCCAAATCGAGCCAGCATTCTTCCTCCTTTTTAATCTTTTATTCTTTGTGGGTTCCCCATCTCAGTGAAGGGCCCTGCCTTCTATCGAGCTTCTCGCGACAGAAATCTTGTCATCATCTTTAACTCCTCCCTCTCTCTGACTCCTGATCCGCTCACATCCTGTCAGCGTGACTCCACTGTTGGCTCTCATCAGTGTCACCTCTGTAGGGCAGGCCCTTGGGTTTTTGCCACAAATCTTACTTAACCAGCTATGCCCTGGACCTGCCCTCCTGAGTGGTCTTTCTGAAGCAACACTTGGAACTTGTACCTGCTCTACCTGAAACTTATCAGAGGCTCTCCATGACCTTCACCATAAAGTCCTAACTCCATAATGAGGCTTAACAGCCCTGCCTGGTCTGGTTCTTTTTACCTCCCAGGCTTACCTCCTTCTTACTCACAAACCCCACTCGACACACCACACCCCCACCAGCACATCGCACTTGCCTCAGGGCCATTGCATGTGCTGCCCCCTACTCTCCCCATCCTTCCACACGTGTCCTGGATTACTCCACTCACTCTTCCACTCTCATCTTAGAAGTGACTTTATTCTTTCATGCATTCGGTAAGTACTTCCTGAGCAACCTACTGTGTGCTAGGTACCACACAGGCACTTATGATACAACAGTAAGACAAGTAAGACAAGTAAGCAAGACACATGTGGCCTCTGTCCCTAGGGTCCTAGTCTGAGAGGCTTTCATTGATTTTCCAAGACTGTGCAGGTCTCCTACGGAACTGTGTCCTCATCCCACATGGCACTGTCTCCAGTGTACATTAGTGACTTTTAAACTAGTGTATAATCTAGATCAGCAAACTTTCTGTAGAGGGACAGATGACAGACAACAAATATATTTGGCTTTGCAGGGGATATCCAGTCTCTGTCAGAACTACTCAACTCTGCAGTTGTAGCAGGAATGCAGCCATAGGTAGTACACAAATGAAGGGATACTGCTGTGTTCCATGATTCTATTCACAAAAGCAGATGGTGAGCCGACTTTGGCCCATTGGGCAGAGTTCCTTGACCCCTGCTCTGAAGAGCTAAACTACGAGGCTCTTACTCACTTCTGTATCCACAGTGCAAACATGGTGCTTGACTTAGAGGCTTCCCTATGAAAGTGTGCTGGGTGAATAAGAGAATGATAAATGAACATATTAGGATAGAACTGTTCACTCTTTGTCCTGTGGCCGTATTTCCTTGGTCACAATATGCTCCATATCCACTCTGTGTAGTCCGCGAACACTCAGTGGGATAGTTTTTCATCTGTTGTGCTCGACTAAACACTTATGTTGAGCAAATACTGTGCCAGACATTCTGGTTCCTTTGGCGGTAGTGGTCAAGTTTTGAGTCCTTTGTCATTTGCTACCTCCAACTATGGCTCACAGCATGGTGTTTTTTTTTTCTTTTTTTCTAGATATGATAGTTAAATATTGGTATACTTCATCTAATTCATTATAGACTTTAGTCACTTTATTGTTGTGTGTAGAGATGTAGTCATGCCTCTGTTCCACAACTGTTTATTTAACCTACTTTAAAACTTCTCTGGAACAGGTAGAGTATTAGAAAACATTCGATGAAATCTATGCACAGAGCATCCAATATGCATGGGGCATAAGCAGAAGCTTCAGCGTGCAGCAGGGACAAAGATAACTCAGATAAGGTACTGTCCCTAAGGGGCTTATAGTGCAGAGAGGAAATAGGCAGTAAGTAGGAGAATAAATAATTCTGATTCAATGTAGAAAATACTAAGTTTCTTGAGGAAGGGATCAGAAAAGTGCTCTGGGGCTTTCATAGGGAGTGAAGTTCATTGTCAGCCAGAGACCAAAGAAGGCTCAGAGGGAGAAGTGTGTCATATGTCCGTGGAGAGGTAGGTATTTGGATAACGAGAAAGCACTAAAGGACCTTCATGACGAGGAAAGTATAGGCACGCCCACAAGTTACTAGAAAGCAGGTTTTAATGAAACTACGTCCAGGGACTGGCTGATAAAAGTGCAGCCAAACCCCTTCAATAAGGTGCCAAGTCCATTCTGGTCTGGAATGCATTGATAATTGGGACATTATGCTCAGAGACTGCAAATTGACATTCTGTCGTCATCCCTCTTGGAATAGAAACCCTGATCCTTTAGAGTCATTAGCACCAATTTGGAGCATGGGTGCAAAAATAAATCACAAGTGTCCAAAAACAAATACATTAAGTTCAAGGGTTAAGAAGCAAGCGTTTTTATTAGCTCCGCCTTTGTAAACAAAATCAAAAGCAATTAGCATTTAAAAATTGAAGGGAAAAGGAGGGTTCACAGTTCCCACTGGAAAATTATTATTTATATAAATGTCCACAATGATGACTTCCAGTCACGCTTTCTGATCTCAGTCACGTTGTTTCAGTGGCTAAAGGATCAGTGTTCTTTCCTGGGAGTGAGGAGAGAGAATGGTGATTCTCTGCATGCTTTCCTGGTTGGAACTGCGAGGTGTGTGTCTGCTGGCAAACAAACAGGTAGGGCTTCATCTCTTCTGTCCTACTTCTTCATTGTGCCTCACTGCATCCTCTTGATGGATGAGAAGAAGATTTGCATGTCTTGAGATGGTCAGCAGATCTGCCCCCAGGAGCCCACTCGTACAAAGCACTTAGCCTTTGCTAACAAAACACCTGCCTGTTGGAGAGAGCCCCAGTGCCTCATCCTGAAGAAGAATAGTGGTCCCCATGGACTGACCAGTGCATGTTCCGGAGTGGCCTTTGACGTGCTCTCTACAACATGGAGTGTCTCCGTCCGGGACAGAGCCTCACTGCTGACCCTGGCTGTGAGGATGGGAGGCAAACTGGCCATGGAGCAGCTGAGGTACTGAGGTGGAGATGTGGGGATGTTTGGTGAAATCAAGTGCACCAACCTCTGGCTCAACAACTCTGAGGTGAACTACGTCACTAACTTGCTGTGGAAGCCTGGCAGAGCCAAATGCTCTTCTCGGCCAGATTTTCCCCATCCTTAAAATAAGAGCCTGAACAGGGTTATCTTCCTGCTTTAGTCCATATATTTTGTGGTGATGGTTTTTTTTGCCTTTAAAGACATAACTCATGTCTTTCTTCCACCCCTTTCCATCCACTTGCTTAGAAAGGTATGGTGAATGGAAGGTTGGTGGGCAGGGTATAGGACTCAAGTATTTTTCTAGTCTTCATATGTAAAATGTGTGAAAATCACCCCCATTCTTTCTTCCCTGAAAGATGGTGGCTTTAGGAACACAAGACTGATGTGGAGAACACAGAAGCTTCATTTGGCAGGGGCATGGAAGAGCCCACAGGACAGCTAGCTATCAGTCTGTGAAATAACCACCACATACAAAGTGGGAATAATTAAGGGTGAAAGGAGAAAGCATCTGTTCAGAGTGGTGTGGCAAAGACAGCTATGGTTCAACCTCTTGGTTCTAAATCCTCTTTCCACCATGTATTTCTTTCTCTAGCTTTGGGATGTCTGACCAAGAATCGCGGTTGAGGGATTGACGAACATACGTCCACTTCAAATAAGAGTATCAGCAGAGTTTTCTGGTGGATGGGAGGCAGGGAGTGGATTAAATCTTTGACCATTAGTTTTTGTTAGGATTTTGCTCATTTTTTCATACTTCTTTTCCTCCAAGTTTCTTCTTTCCCCTTGATTAATAGCAGTCGCCCTGGCCACCTTGCACATACAATTTTTTTTTTTTTTCAAAATTTGAGAGCTCAAATATCTCCTTGGATATCTTCCCATCTACCAGTCAGTTTCTATTCCAACACCTCATCCATACTTTCTTTAGCAGCTACCTCAAGCTTTTCTAAGTTCCCTGTGTAAAGTCCACCTCCTCTGTTAAGCTGTAGTTATTTGAAAACTGGAAACATCTTTGTATCCCTATTTCCAAGCCCAGAAATTTTGCTCAGTTGTTTATTGAATAAATTAATGGAAGAAAGAGACACTTCATCTGTATCCAGATTGTGCCCTAGAAGCCCCCCCCGCCATCCCGGAGTGATGATAAGCTTAATAGTAGCCTCCATTTTATTCTTTACAAGGAATCAGAAATAGAGAATGGGAAAATCTGTCTTAGAAGCTTCGGATCCCCTCCCTTATGTCTCTATGGCTATAAACTCAGTGCTTATCCGTGAGCACTCAGGTGTGATCAGAGTACACAGAGGGATCCTGCCCAGGCTTATGAGATGCGGGAAAAGAGCAAGAAGCCAAGTCCTAAACTTTGAGTTGCTAGTCTCAGCATGAGGGCATACCAGAGCCAACCCCCCACTGGCTTTGGCCAGGGGCCTGAGTCTGTTTTCTGTGCATCAGCATTGGTCAACCTGGCCACTGGGAGGGGATCCTGGCATGGATCCAGCACAGGCATGGTACCTAACACAATTGTGGATAGAGTGGGGGACTCTATGGCCTCTTTGCTCAGAGCTTGGAGGAGGAGAAGGAGGGGGAGATAATACAAAAATTTATCTGACTTCTGTCCAACAGAGCAAGCAGGAGAGCAAAGGGGAGCCTTCTCAAATATTGGTGAAAGAAGAGTTGGCATGGGGATGGAGAGGGAGAGGAAGTCCTTGTGGACAGAAGAGAGAGAGAAAGTGTTTGGACTGAGGGTGGAGAAATGAGAGACAGAGATAAGAAAGAGAACAAACCAACATGGAAGGAAGAGGAGGAGGGAGGAAAGAAGGAAGGGAAGGAGGGATAGAGGAAGGAAAGGAGGGAGGGAGGGAGGGAGGGAGGGAGGGAGGAAGGAAGGAAGGAAGGAAAAATGAGAAAAAGAGAAAGGGATAGACATTCAGAGAGAGCATCAGAAATAGAGTGGGAGTGAGAAAATTTGGGGGGCAGGAAAGAAAAGTGGGGAAGCAATGAGGGAGTATGGGTACACACACAAGACATGGACAACTTAACATCAGCCTGACCTGCTCGGCTTGGGAGACTTCCTTTTGTGAGCCTGGCAGAGGGAATATCTGTACAGAGAGGAAAATGGGCTGACTCCTGCCCAAGGCCTGTCGGAGGATAGAACAGATCAATTAACCTGGGTGGGGCTCCACTATGCCAGGCCTGGCACTGCCAGTTCTCGGTGCTTGGCCAGGCCAGGCCAAGGACTCTCACATGATGGCTAAGTCTTTAAAGGGCCATCAGCTGCAGGGAAGAATTAGCTTTTTGCTCTGAGAAAAACCCTCTTCCTGGGCTGATGTGACTTCTGCTGGCCTGGCCACCACCGATCTGCCAGGCCTGATCCGGCACCCAGTTAGACCACACCCCTTGGCCTGGGGAAACTGGGAATCTGAACAGATTGTGAGGACCCTCTGGGGGCCAGTAGAGCCTGGTGCATCCAATGGATCCTGGGGCATGTTCGTGGGTGGAGCAGGAGGCATCAGGAGCAGAATGTTCCACAGATCTTGGGGGTGGGGGGAGCATGACTGATTCCATTTCAAGGACAAGCTTGTTTTCTAGGAAGTGCCCATTTGAGCATAGCCTTTAAGGTTGAGTGGGATCCACAGGGCAGGCAGGAAAAGCCAAGAGATCCCACGGCATGAGAAGCACAGGTAAAAGTGGAAAGGTGTATAAATCCAGGAGGTTGGAAGATGAATGGTAGCAGACAGGCAGGCCTGGCAGCAAATAAGGCTGGGTTGCTTGTGGGTCCAGGTAAGGACAGACAAATATAAAGGCACAGAGACACTCAGCGTTTTAGTCAAAAGGAAGCTTAGAGATGATACAAATCATTTTTGTCTTCGTATTTTTATTTTTAATTTTGTATGTGTGTGGAGTAGACTTTATTGAACACCGTCTGAGGTTGGTCACAGAGGAAGGGACATGATAGCAACTCAGAATATTTTGAACTACGTACGTTGTTCCTCTTCTCTTAAGAGCCTGACTGCTTTACCTGGTGTGGTGGCCTGTCTCTGGCTTCTTAGTGGCCTGTCTCTGGCTTCTTTTCTCTCTTAGGGGCCTTTCCTCCCATCTCAAGTCCTCAGCCACCCCTCCAGATGGCCCCCAGCTCAGTCAGTTGTCTCTGCTGGGCCTCCCCCGGGTACCAATAGGTATCAGGGAAGACCAGGGCTTCCTATCCTCCTTCCCCAGAAGGCAGGTGTACACACATACACATATTTATAGAAAAGGAATCACGCCTTACATATTGATCTGCTTTTTATTTAGAACTATATTGTGGAAAAAATTCCCAACTCTATGCTTCATAGGCAGTCTAGTCCATAGACAAGGTGTACCATAGGTTTTCAACTATTTTTTTGCTAATAGGCACTTCTGATGATGATTCGCCCTGTTAGCCTTTACCAATGATGCCTCTGCAAATATCCTTACATGTGAGTCCTTATGTACTCTTGCTATCATCTCTATAGGATGGATTCCTAGAGGGTGCCAAATCAAAGAATACATATACTTTACATCTTACTAGGAATTACATCATTCCTTTGAAAAAGGTTGTATTAGTTGATACTCCAACCAGCAGTTGAAGGAAGGGCCTCTTTCATGCTCAGCCTCCTGCCCTGAAATTGCCTCATCACTTTGAGGGAATTGGCAGTTGTCTAATAATACCCACAGAGGTATTGGCCATGCTGACACCAAGATTTCAGATCTGCGGTTACTATGCAAGATAACACACGTAAAATATTAAGGACAGTGCCTGCCCCACTGTAAGTGCTTACTGGATACTGGTCATTGCTCTTATTAAAGCACACTGCCATGATAGGGATCTACCAGAAGCTTTCACAGCTGGTTCCGTGGAGAAGATGAACTGGAGAGGAGAGAGAAGAGGTCAGGAGGCTCCAGGTAGCTCCACCTAGACTGAGTGAAACGCCGCTTCTTCTGTGCTCCTAGTCCCGCGCTTACCTCTTCGCATTCAATGTAATTAGCTGATTCATCTCGTCTACCATAATACTGTCCCTGGAGGACAAGAGGTATGTTCTCTGACATCAGAGAGTGATGACCCATGGGCTGGGATGCTGTAGTCTCCCTCAAATACCCAGAGGGAATCTGAAGCCATAAACTTCTGAGTTTGAAACTCTTTCCCTCCATTAGTTTTTTAGTGCCTGAAAGTTACCAAGGAGAAAGAGAGAGTCATTACACCGTAAATTATCATGTGAATCTCCTCTCCTCAATTTGGATGCAGCCTCTTTAAAAGAAGAATCTTATCTCAAGTTTCTTTTATCATCTTTTCCACCGTGACAACCAGTGTGTTGAGGAAGGCACACAGGAGGCTCTCAGATACATACAAAGTGGGGGAAAGTAACGGGACTGGTGTTTGGTGTGATTTAAGGAAACCTGCTCCTTTGCTTTAGAACTGTGTGTGCTTCGTGTTGATGGATATAATCACCATGTGGCTATCTCTCTAAAAGGCCATTTTACCTTTGCAGAGTGTTGACCGCACTGTCATAACTGCCCTGCGAGTGCTGGCCTCTGCTGCCCACGATCACCAGGGCACGTCCACCTGCTTCAGCAACAGGCTATTTGTCGCAGAGGGCCAGAGAAGAATGTCTGGGGAAATGGGATTTAGAAGGTAACAGCCACTGGGAGAATTTGGCCCCAAAGCTGAGGACTCTTCAATCAATATGCATGACTTTCAGAATTCCTATTTTAATCAGCGAAACGGAAATGAAATTCCAATGTAGCTTTTAGTTTAAAAAAATTACAAGTGGTGTATGATATTCATGCATACCATTTCCTCTGAAATTCTTTTTAAGAATTGAAGAAAATAACCATATAACATACTGGAAAGAACACTAGCCTAGGCGTCCAGAGATTTAATTTCATGCCCTAAATTTATCACCTAGTAGCTATGTGATCAAAAGCAGTCACTTCCCCCCATCTTACCTCATTTCACTCATATATAGAATGAGAGGTTTGATGCTATGTAATCTCCCCTTCAACTCCTGGTAATAAATGAGTTTGTGATTTCCTAATTGGTATTGAAGACTCATGCATCATCCATCCTTTCCACAAATATTTATTGAATTCCTACTTGTGCTATGTCCATGTGATTCAAGCCTTCTCCTTGGGTTAGTAGATTGATGGCATCATCCTCCTTCCAAGCACTCAGATTCAACATCCTTTGTAAATTCTGACCCTCTCACTTTCTCACCCACTTCACCTCCAAGCAGTCTGCAGTGTTTATTCTTTCTCTGGGTCCCTCTGGTCCATCCCATTCTTTCCCTGCCCACTGTACTGCTCTAGTCTCCCCAGCTGTAACTTGAGCTGCTACAGAACTTTATAAGTGATCTCCCAGCCTCGGTAGTCTTCCTTCCCAATCCACTCTACGTGCCGTGCCTAGGGTTGTCTCCAATCTTTTATTTTAATTAACATCTTTCGAAGGTTTGTTGAATGTAGACACTGTGCCTGGACCCTTAAGGAACTCACAATCCAGAGAGGAGGGCAGACAAAATCAAAGGGTAAGGATAATACGAAGCCGGGCTGCCATGATGGAGGAAGGCACAGAGGGTTAGATTTCTTCTTTTCTCCAGGTAATGGCTTCTCCTCAGTTGCTCCCTCTACACAGCACTTTTATTCATGGCTTCTAGCATCTCACTTGTCACATCCTTTTACCATTCATTCCCCACTTTCCCTCCTTAACAGGACATAAGCTCCTTGATGGCAGGGATCTAATCAACTCAAGTGCTCTAAGTCACAAACCTTGAGTGGCTCCCTTTTGTGCTCTGGGGGAAGTCTAAACCTTTATATTGGATATTTAAGGCCCTTTAGTGTTTGGGTCTATCCTTCCAATAAACTCTGCTAATCAGCGCATATTCAGTTCCATCCCAGTCCCACACCTGCTTCCTCCCACCCTGACGTAACCTTTAGAATCTCCTCCCTTTGGTAGGCAGCAGCTTGACCACACCCAGTACTTCCACATACACTGCCTTTGGGTAAGCTGTTCCCTCTTCTGAGAAGACCCAATACATTTTGTCCCCCTGGGCACCCCCGCCTGCAGAGATTTACCTGGAGGGTCCTAGCCTCTCCTTAAGATCTAGTTTTAATTCTGCTTTTTTCAAGAACCTTCAGAGAATCAGATCTACTCATTCAGACTTAATTTTTACCTGCTTTCAAATATTCCTTACAGCCAATGTTCTAACACATGGACAGTCTATCATCTGCAGAGATTTTTGTGAACGTTTCTGTGCGTTTCCTATATATTGTTTTAAAGATTTTATTTATTTATTTGACAGACAGAGATCACAAGTAGGCAGAGCAGCAGTCAGAGAGAGAGGAGAAGCAGGCTCCCTGCTGAGCAGAGAGCCCGATGAGGGGCTCGATCCCAGGACCCTAAGATCATGACCCGAGCCAAAGGCAGAGCCTTAACCCACTGAGCCACCCAGGTGTCCCTGTGCCTTTCCTATATTATGAGCTCCTGGAAGAAGTGCCCATGTCACCTGGGTGTTGGGATCCTCTGTAGCACAGATCCTAGAGCCTGACACAGGCTCACTTGTGTACTGGGCAGTTGCCATATGCCAGGTACCGCACGGGCTTTATGACATTTCGTCCTCACAGCAGACTGGGAGATTGGGCTCAGAGAGAGGCTAAGTAATCTGCCCAAGGCACCAGTAGGTACATGATACAATTTAGATTTGAACACAGGTATAAGGAGCAGCCTACACTGCTTCTCTACAAGCAGGCACAATAAATGCTGATGGTTTTCTAGCCATTTAAAGGAGAGGTTGAAGATATACTTAACAAGGATATCCTGATTCCCTAGGGAGATTTCTTCTCTCTTTTTTTTTTTCTTTAAATTCAGTTAATTAACATAGAGTGTATTATTAGTTTCAGAGGTAGAGTTTAGTGATTCATCAGTTGCCTATAACACCCAGTGCCCTTTCCGTCACGTGTCCTCCTTAATGTCCATCCCCCAGTTATCCCAACCCCTTACCCTCCTCCCCTCCAACAACCCTTGGTTTGTTTCCTACAATTCACAGTCTCTTCTGGTTTATCTCTCTCTCTGTTTTCATCTTGTTTTTTCTTCTCTTCCTGTATGTTCATCTTCTAAGAGGGTTTTTTTTTTTTTAATGAGTTGGCATTTGATGTTGCCCTTGAAGACTGAGTAGAAATTTGACAAAGAAAAAAAGGTAAGAGTATTAAAATTTGAGAATAAAATTTGAGCTAAGTCCCTGATAAAGTGAATAAATAGTGTTTGGGGGAAAAGGGGGAGCTAGGTACTGACTCACTTTCCCTAACCAGACTGTAAGCAACTGAGGGAAGGAAACATCCTGGTCTTGTTTGGGACATACATACCTCTGTCGCTATGGCAGAGTCTAATACAGAGCACATATTCAATCAATATTTTGTATAAACTAACCTACTCAATAAGTACTATCCAAGCATTTTCTGTGTTCATATCATTTTAAACTCAGGCTCGGCTAGAATGCTGCATCCCCTCCCTGCCTTTGTGAAGGCTTTAAAAGCCCAAACCCAAACTTTCGTACCATGAAAAGTGAAACCTCCAGACACTAGAAATTTCACTGACCAACCTAGTTTCACTGATTGCCCGAGTAAAAAACAAACATAAAACCAATAGAACAAGCTATGAAAAATCAAATATGAGGAAAAAGGAAAAAACTTCAGTTCCAAGAAACTTAGTTATTTTCAGTAATGTGCCTCCTGCAGGGAAACCTGAGTGCTCGGGTGGCATGTCAGTTTCATTTCCAGCTTTTACCTTCTGTCTCCTAACAAGAGAGGAAAAGCCCCTCCACCCAGCAGCTGTGTGAGGGCCCTGGGTCTGTAGACATAGAGGGAACTGAGGCAGAATCTATGAGGCTTTTCTCACACTGTACTGTTTTGTATTAGAATAAGCTGTAGGCAGGCCTGGGTCGGTGAGCATATTCAGATCACAACATTTCTTGAATCAGTGAGTCAGAAAATGGCTTAAAGCAGAGCTAGCGAGCGGGGAATTTAGCATGATCACGTAGAAAATGCATTCAACTTGGGGCTGAACGAGACTTTTCCTTCTCCACCATGTATTAGCTGGATCCTGAGCTGTGCCCTTCCTCCTCTGGGCCTCAGTTTCCTCTTCTAGTTCTCACGCATTTGGCAGATCTTCTTTATGGTAGGAGGGGAAAAAATGCGTACAAAGCATCTAGAGTTGTTTATGAAAAAGAGACATTTCTGGAAAGCTCTCTGTGTGCATGGGAATCTGGGAATTGGAGGGTTTTCCCCTTTACTCTAACCCAAGGCTTCAACAACCGTGGCACAGTTAACATTTTGGGTTAAATACTTCTTTGCTATAGAGGGTCTCCTGTGCATCAGGGGATGTTTTGCATCGCTTTTGATCTCTTCCCATTGGATGCCAGTAACATCCCCTTCCCTCTACCTAGCTGCAGCAACCCAAAATGTCTACAGACACTGCCAACTTTTCCCTGGAGGCCAAATCAGCCTCTGCTGGGAACCGCAGGCCCTGTGCAATATCCTCAACCCAAACTGGCAGATTCCTTAGAATAAGGTAGCTGATGATGGGCTTGGGAGGGTGTGGAAACCAGGCAGAGGCTCTCTCCACTCCTAAGGACCTGTGGATGGGGCGTCCCTGGGAATTCAGGAAAATTAGAAGTGCATGCAGTCTGGAAGCAGGAAGCAGACATCTGGGTCCCTGTGTTATCACTCACTGGCTGTGTGACCTTCATTCTACTGCTTAACCTCTCTGAGCCTCAGAGTCCTAATGGATTCAAAGGAAGAAAAACCTCTCCTCATGGATCTTCCTGCCATCTTCCCCACTGAAATGTTGTCAGGAGGACTAGAACTAATGTGGGCTAAAAAAGGCAAGACAAATACACATATCACTCTAAAGATTTTTTTTTTTTTCCTGAGAAAGCACAGAAAAGGAACTTTATTCCTGGATAATTTTTTTCTGTCATGAGCAGTCATAGTGACATTGCAGGTACCACTGCAGCAGTGATGAAATAAATAATGGAGAACATTCTCAAGGAATACTTGAGACGGTACCAGCTTTAAGGCTTGATATCTACTGGATATCAAGTTAGCATTTTTCCCTTGAAAATGAAAGACCTCCTCAAAAAAGGCATTATGCTGTCAGGCCGAGGTGAGAATGTGCCATCTGGCTGTTCACAGACCTGGAAGTGACTGAGCCTCTGCTAGCTCTTTCTTCAACCAGGCTGTCAACCTGGAAGTTGCCCAGGCGACTCATGTCAGCAGCAACGGAGAGCTTCACAACTACGAGGGAGCTTCTGAATGGTGGCTGGCTCCTCAGAGCAGGCGTCAGGGAGCTCTGGTCACAATCAGGCCTAGAGGGGGCAGCCCTCCCCACGTGTCACACCCAGCCAAATCACTCTGGGTGTAGGGTTTGACCGGCACTCTCCGGCTGTGGAAAATTCGCACCCAGAGTAACAGCCTCACAAGCAAATTACCAGGTCAACAGGCTGATAACCGTCCAGGATGTTTAATTCACTCAGAAACAATCTAGAATTTCAGATCAGAAGCCTTTAGGGTCCAAGGAACAGGTAGGTACTCGTTAGGGGGGGTACTATAACTCCCACTGGTAAACACTTTGGTTTATGGACCACTTCTTTGCCCTCTGGAGGTTGTACAGAAGAGTGGCTGAGGGTGTTCACTTCTGAACCCGAGTGTGTGTCCTGGCTCTGCTCCCAGCTAGTCACATGACTGTGGGCAACCCGCAGTGGGGACACGGCAAACGCTAACTCTACCTTGGATGTGCTGCATGGCCGACTCTGAGGTCGGTGATGTCATTACCCTCCCGTTGCCGATGTGGAATCTGAAGTTCAGACAAGTGCATCCCCACACAGCACCCCCACACCCCTTTGCCCTACTCTTTCTGTTAAGTCACTCTTCCCTGTGTCTCTGCTACCTGAATGCCACCAGACCAGCTCCTCTACAAACTCTACCTCCAGAATGGCTTTCTTTCTTTCTTTTTTTTTTTTTTTTTAAGATTTTATTTATTTAACAGAGAGAGATCACAAGTAGGCCGGGAGGCTGGCAGAGAGAGAGGAGGAAGCAGGCTCTCTGCAGAGCTGAGAGCCCGATGTGGGGCTCAATCCCAGGACCCTGGGATCATGACCTGAACCGAAGGCAGAGGCTTTAACCCACTGAGCCACCCAGGCGCCCCTCCAGAATGGCTTTCATCTCAGCTTCCTCTAAGTTCCACAGCACTTTGTTCAGATCTCTCCTGCACTGTGGCGCTCACCAGGCCATACACCAGGCAAGAAAAAGGACCAGGGTAAGGACATGACCCACACCCGCTGCAGACTGAAGCAGGCTGCGCGGCTTCTCCTGTCCCTCCTGGGCTAACATGTCATGGGACCTCGCAAAGCTCTCCCCGCATTCTGGTTCCAATCAGAGCTACCTTCACGTATGTTCTCCCTTGCCAGACAGAGCATCTCAGGGGGCGGAACAGCTCAGAGTCACCTCCGCCCCGGCCCCAGCCCACGGCCACCGGCTGCAAGCGCGGGAGCGTGTGGGGGGCACCAAGCGGAGAGCCGGCCACCAGCGGTGATGGTGCTGAGTGACTGAGTGACAGCAAAGCGGAGCGTGGTGACATGGAGGTTACCTGAACCGAAACCCGGCCGCTGCAAAGGGTAATGTGTGCGCCGTGTTTCACTATGACTGAGTGAACAACAAGGGATCCACGAATCAGACCTAGAAACGTGGCCCACTTGCTGGCACCCTGGAAAGAAACGGGGAATGGAAAAGGCCTATGGGTGGAGCCTATCTTATTAGCTCGAGCCTGATCTGTAGATTACTGTAGCCCGGCCTGTGGAAATACTGTTTTCTTGCTGGTTAAAAAAAAGTCACTTTTTTTTAAATTGTAAGATTTCATTTATTTATTTGAGAGAGAGAACACCAGCACAGGCAGAGGGAGAAGGAGAAGCAGACTGCCTGCTGAACGGGGAGCCTAATGGGGGACTTGATCCCAGGACTCTGGGATCATGACCTTCACTGAAGGCAGAGGCTCAGGATTGAGCCACTCAGGCGCCCCCCAAATCATAACATTTTAAATCATTGAAAAAACTCTATTGTTTTTGTTCATTGAGGAAGATACAGAAAAGGTCCAAAGTTAGAGGTAAGAGAAACTGTCTCATCCTAGTTAAGCACTCTTACATTTCATTACTGTTCCCTTTGTCCTATCTGACTGATTTGATGCAGTTGAGATCAGTCTGATCCCATGTATCTCACAATATGTTTTACTTATTTTTGAATAAATAACACATGCAGAAGGTACAAAGCTCAAAGGCACAAAAGTGCAGGGAGTGAAAAGTCTCTCTCTCACTCCTGTCTTCCACCACTCAGCTTGCTCCCAGGTCCCTCATACATCCTTCCAGAGGAGTCCTATGCCTACCTCTGGGCAGTTTTCAGAGTGAGTTAGCAGCCCTAATCCTTCAAGATTCTCAGGAACCAAACATTGTGTCTCATGCAGCATCTCTGTGCTGAGAGAAGATAAAATTTTACTACCTCCATCAGTCACATCAGCAGAATTAGACAGTGCCACCCCTTAAAAAGTGCATTCTTAGTTGGCAAAGGTGTTGGAGGTACTCAACCAAGATATAATCTTTGAACAGATTCCTGTCCCAAAGATTTCCTGAGATGTTCCCCATGGCCCCTAGTGGTTTAAAAGAATGTAGACCTTGCGGTCACAGTCCGTGTGTGTCTATTGTAGTAGCTTTAAGGGTTGTAGTAGAGCTAAGAAAGACATGAAGGCCAGATCATGACCCTAAAGGCAGGCCTCTTCTTCTCTCCAGACCTGATCTGTCCAGGACTTCCTCACTTTGTTCTGCCCCAGGGTACCAGGCTGCGAGATGTGGGAAGAGTGGGTGGGGGAATTCTATTTCCAATGAAACAGTTTAAAGTAAGTCATTGCCACAAAATCTAGCTGAAAATAGAGAAAGCCATTCTATACTTACCCAAACTTTGTCCTCTTCAAGCTCACCTCCCCACTCCACATACAAGGAAGGGGAGGAGCGGTTCCCAGGATTTTCCTTGTGATCTGGTACCCTGTGCTGCCCCGTGGGCTTACACAGTCACAAATCCTCCTCCTCTGAGAAGGCCACCCACTGCCTCATTGTGGAGCTTCTTGCCCGTAGGCAGTTCTCAGAGTTTTTCAGGAATCAGGCTTCAGTTTGGAAGTTTATTTACCAGTGAAGTGAATTTCTATCTGTTCTCCTTCCTCTCCTCCCAGTACCCATCTGAGAAAGTTACAGAAGGCATCTCGGATTCACAACACCCCCCGCCAACCCCCCACTGAATAACACGTCGTCTGGCAACAGGAGGCGTTTGATTACATTTGGATGGAACGCCTGCATCAACTCCAGTTGTCCCCGAATTGGAACTGATGGGCCTCACGTGCCGCAGCCAACAGTTTGCCTTCACCCACTCCCCTCTCTGAAATGAACCTTTCTCAGGGAAAACAAGAAACCTACGTGCCATCCTGGGTGAGAGACGAGCAAGAGCTGTGTCCCAGCATCGCATCCCAAGCATGGCAGGCAAGAGCTCACTGAGGGCTTTCCAACAGGGAGCTGTGTTCCACGCATCTCTGGAGAGACCCTCCAAAACAGAGGACACAAATGCTCTCTCGGGGCGCTGCAGTTTCTGTGTCCAGTTCAGTGCATGGGCATTGGGGCCTCACTGTGTGCAGTAGAAGGCAGCTGGCTGCTATCCCCTTGAGCAAGGCTCCATGACCCTGCTCCCCACACCCTGCCTTGGCTCTGTCACTGCAGCAGGCAGAGGAATGGCTCCCCCAAGAAAGCCACATACCAACACCCAGGACCTGTGACTATGTTATATTACACAGCAAGGAGGGATTACCATTACAGATGGAATGAAGCTGGCTGATCAGCTGACCTTCAAACATAGAGACTATCCAGAATGATCCATGTGGTCACAGTGCAATCAAAAAGTCCCCAAATAGGCAGAAGAGAAAGATTCAACCTGGCCATGAAGATAAAGTACAAGGTCTTGAACCAAGGAATACGGGCCGGAAAATCTGAAAAAGGCAAGAAATTGGATCCTTCCCTGGAGCTTCCTTGATCATAGCCTAGTGAGGCCACCTCAGAACTCTGACCTCTAGAACTGTAATATCCATGTTGTTATGCAGCAATAGGAAACCGAGACAGTCACTGTGGACTTGCCATGTGCCAGGCCTGGTGCCACATGCCCAGGGAACGTTCCCAGAGCATGTGGTTTGTAGGGTGTATCAGTCATCAGGGTCCAACCAGGGAGGCAAACCATTCTGTGAGTCTAAACACAGGGAATCTTATACAGGTGATAGAAGATTGAAAAGTCAATCCATTTATTAACAATAGCAGGGGTGGCCACTAGGCTGGGCCAGAAGGACAGAGAGAGGAGACCATAGTACCAGAACACGGAGGTCAGGGTCACACAGTGGAAGCTGGACCACGGTGGGCCTCTCCAGCAGGAGCTGGGGCCATGGGCTGGGCAGAGACCTGATGTAAAGGCTTCTGAGGCAGAAAGGAGGAGAGAGATACTCTGTGATCCCCCTTTCTCAAATGCCTTTCTCGAATCTTCTGCCAAGGCCTCCCATTAGCTGTTCCCAGACAGTAGCAAGCTGCTGTGGGAGCTTGAGATATGCGGGGGTCAGCCCTCCTGCAGTGCAGAGCAGAGCTGGGGAAGAGCAGTCAACAAGCAGATCAATGGATTTAAGGATGAGTAAGACCAAGACACCTCCTTTCTGCATGGATCACCGTGAATCTTAAAACACACTTTATTGTTGAAAATCCCACTTCTTTACCTGGCTTCTGAGATCCTATGTGATCTGGCCTGTCCCTAACTTCTCTGCCCTCGTTCTCCTAAGTTCTCCCCTTCTCCACAACACTCCCACCACACTGGCCTTTGCTCTATTCTCCACCTGCCAGAAAGCCTCACCTTGGGATCTTGCAGGTATTTCTTGTAGTCTCTGCCAGAGAAGAAGAAATCAGGGTGTTCAGTGCAGAGTCATTGCATTTGCCTACCGGAACTAAAACAATTCCCAGGGACAAAGAATTCTTAATGCCTGCCCCGCAAGTGGCCCTCAGTAGTTATGAAGTGACTGAATTTAATTTAATTTAATTTTAATTTTATTTTATGTATTTATTTCCACAGAGAGAGAGAGAGAGAGTACAGGCAGGGAGAACAGCAGACAGAGAGAGAAGCAGTCTTCCCACTGAGCAAGGAGCCTGATGTAGGGCTCGATCCTAGAACACTGGATCATGACCTGAGCTAGAGGCAGAAGCTCAATAGACTGAGCCACCCAGGCATCCCTGAAGTGACTGAATTTTAGACACACAATAATTACGCATTCAGTGATGCAGTGTTTTTTTCTTACCCTCCCTCCTTCCCCACCAACCTGTCCAAGGAAAGGGAAGTGTTATGATCATCTCCATACTTTCAATGACTTCCGGTGGACCTAGAATTCAGTAGATGCTCAAGAAGTGTGTGTTGCTCTGAGTTTCTAGGCAATGTGAGGGAGCCAGGAGTGGCACAGCACAGTCTAGAAGTGTGACTTCTAGGAGTAGCTCAACCTCGCTGTAGCTCTCAATGCTGTGCAGGTCCTCTAACTTAACCAAGGGCTCCCCACTTAGTCCTTAAACCAACTCCTTCCCAAAAAAATGACTATTATGATTTCCACTTTCCAGAAGGTGAATCTGAGCTCACAGGGGTTAATAATCTTGCTCTAGATCTTACTTTTTCAAGCGAGGAAGCTGGAAGGAATTCATTGTTCCAAAAATATTTTTGGAATGCCGGCAACGTGCTAGCCCCTGGCTCAATCTTCTGCACATAGTAGGGGTTCAGGAAAACACAGGAACAGACAGTTCCAAAGAAATTGGAACAACCTCCCAGAAGATGAAAGGGAGGCCTCCAGTTCCAGCCACGGACCAAAGACCAAGATGGTTTGCCTGTGTCCTCCAGCGGGGGTTTAGCGGGGCGCTGCTGCTGCTGCTGCGTTTTGCCTTAGCACCAGGTTCTAGGTGGTCGGCCAGACATGCCCAGAGGCAACAGCATCACAGCAAGCCCTCAGCTGCTCTCCCACTTGCCCAGGTTAATAGCCCTGGCGCTCTGAGCCGGCCCTTTCCCATACATTCTTTCCTCTTTCCCGTGCCAAGATTTCAGGAGACGATCTACGGTGAGTTCCAGGCCATTTAGCTCAGTTGAAAATTTGGGTGAAAGTTTCCTTCCAGCCACCCCAGGCCACAGATAACCCACCAGGGTGTGACAGCCAGGGCGAAGGAGGGGGAAGAAACACCAGGGAGATTTTCAGTCACAGGACTGTAGGGAAAGTTTCTGCAGTCGCTGCATGTGTCCGCTCTCTTCCAGCTGTACAAAATGTGTCCAGAATGCGTTGGTTGGAAAGCTTAGGTCAAGGTGCCGAAGAGACAAATCTTAGGTCTCAATGGAGATGGCAATGCCCCCAGAGGGTCGCTCTCGGCCAAGGAGAAGAGGGTCGGCGCGGGGGTGGGAAGGGGCAGGTGGAAGAACAGAGTGAGGAAGACTGGATGGCCAGGTCTCTGCAGGGGCCCAGGCCTTGCCCAGCCTCAGGACACTCCTCCTGTGCTCGGGCGCCTCTCTCTGTACATAAATCCCGGCTGCTCTCACAGGGCAGGATGTCCCACATACCGTATATCTGAGGTGGGGTAAAATACAAATATGCCTTTTCATAATAGCTTTACACCTGGAGCAGCAGAGGACCGGTTTATTACCTTGGTAAACAAAAGTTCGGATTCAAGCAGAGTACAAACTTTGCCCAAGGCACTTCTGGTGGTTCACCTTGTGTTTGTGAAGTGAACTCTCTCTATATATAGAATGTGAAGCAATGGAAGGCTGGGCGCTCACTCTTTCTCTCTCTTTTCTCTCTCTCTCTCTCTCTCACCTGATTTCCAAGGTTTAAAAGTTCATGTGCATGCGGGGTGAGGGGGTGGGGGAAGGTGCAGAGAGAGAATATACTTTGGCTCTGGGGTTTTTTTGAGCATTTTGAAATCATACTGTTTGGTGTGAAAAAAATATGTGAGCCAATTTAGATTGTTTTCCAGCGGGAGAGTGTACTTCTTGCTGTTCTCATGGTGACAATTAAGGTTTGTGTGTGGGAGACAGGGTAAACCAGTTTGGGGAACACATAAAGGAAACAGGATTTGCATTGAACTTAAACATTAAAAAGCAATAAATATTTACTCAGTGCCTCTTTTGTGCCAAACCCAGAACCATAGACTCTTCTAAACACAACCACAGGGAATAGGAATTATTGATCAAAATGTCCACTTTACAGGTAAGAAAACTAAGGCCAGAGTTGCGGAAGACATTCAAGCCCTAGTCTTCTAATTTCTGCTTCTGCGGTTTCTGTACTGCCCTTCGCTCTCTGTACAGACTATGTCCCGTCCTGTCTCTTGTTTGTTTGTCTTCCCTTCCCGCCTCCACCACCCCATTTTCCTGCCTTCCCGCCTCGTTCTCAGCCTCTACTTGGGGAAGCGACTGATCTCCGCTTTTGGATGCCTTTCTGCTTGGAGGATTTCCTTACAGTTGAGCAGTCACCTGGCCATCTGGACCACTCTCTTACCAACCAGCACCTCCGAGTGTTCACGTGCAAAGGATGCCAAGCACGCAGACCAGATTTCAGCTCAAAGTGTGCTTAAAAGCAGAGGTAGCAATGTCAAAACAAGAATACATCTTGTGTTTGGTTGAGGCCACGGATGCCACTGTGTTCTCCCATCCTCAGCTTCACTTGTCAGCTAACATGCAGCAAAACCATCTGAACTTTGGTGGTTCTTTTCCAAAACAAGCTTCAGAGCTTGAAGAACTTTGCCCATCTTTATTTGCATGTTCGCTTCTCAGACGTTCACCTGGGGCTTGCCTGCTGCAAAACTCAAGCCAGTGAAATGTTAACTCTTTCGCCCACAGATTAATTTCCCAGCCTTCTAAAATCAGAATGAACTCACCAGGTTTATTTTTAAAAGAAGTCCTTATGAATGTATCAACTTGTGCCCATCTTCACAGATGAAGGACTCCTTGTGAGAACATATTAACGGGGGTTACAGGGGGTGATGTCATTAAGCCATTGTCAGCTCAGAAGTTCCAGGATATCAGAGTTATGGCTGCTTGTGCCCAGCAGGATTTCAAGGGAAAGCCCAGTCCTCTTCCTCCAGTCCCCCTCTACCCCTACCCCCTATCGTTAATGCATTGTTAATGGCAGCCACTTAGGAATGCTTTTGGCTCTTCTTAGTGTGAGTTTTTTAGAAAACTACTGGAACACAAATACTCATTGCAAGGAAACAGATTTCAGTTACAAACAGACTAAGCATTATCCATGTACTAGAACCCTGGGAGGAAATAAACACAGGGTCTTCAGGCTATGAGACAAAGCCTGGCCAAGGATACCTGCTTCGAGGACCCTACTCTGAAACCCCAAGTAAGCCAAGTAGTAGAATGTTAGCCCTTACATGAAATTTAATGAGCATCTGATCTAGCCCCTTTCTTTTACAGAGGAGAAAATGGAGGCCCAAAGTGAAATAAGCAAGGCCAAAGCTGAGAAGCCAGCCAGTCCCAGGCCTCTCCCCTCCTGCCAGAGCCTGCTCATAGCTCCTCGCCTTGCTGTCTTTCATACTGGGAGAAAGTGAGATTGGATATGAACAGACACCCGGTCCTTATCTTGGCCTGGATCCACTTCCTCTGGCTTTTCCTCAGGGTCAGTGGTCAATTATGTCCATAGATCGAGTCTGTGGAAAGAGGATTACCCTGAGAAAGAAGGGAGATGGGGAACCTGGAATAGTTCTGGGACATTGGTTGGAAATCTTATTCCAGGTTAAAAGAACTTAGTGTATCTTTACATGGTTATAATTAAAGATCAGATAAGCGATGCTTAAAAGGAAATCTATATTCCTTTCCTACTTTAGTTTCATTTTCCTGGGCTCTTTTGGCTTTCTAGCTGGTGATCCTAAGTAGTGTGGGTTCCTGTCATTGGGACATGTAGTTAATCAGCTTTTGACGGGGTCCTACATTGAAGCAGCTGATGGGACGTCACACTGTTAGGGCAAAAAGGAAGCTTAGTGACACTCTGGACCATATCCCTCGGTTTACAGAATAGTATGATGGAGCTGAGAGAGGGCAACTGACTTACCTGGGACCACTCAGGACCTTAATGGTCTATGACCATTGCTTCTCCCATCCATGTGGAAGGAGGGTCCCTCCATCTGGCAGGTACAAGGCAGCTTCCTCTGTAACACTTGGATCCTCTTCAGGAATAACTGATGGCATGTGTCCAACTCCAGGGAGCTGAGCGCTTATTGCAACCTGGGTCTGACTAGTCTACAGGAACCTCCACAAGGTATGGATTGTGAGTTATTCTGCCATTTTCATGCAAAGACCAGAATACAGAAAACAAGAGAATTTTCCAAGATTATGTGATAAATCAGGAAAGGCTCTAAGGCAACATGTTTTTACAGTATGAGGACTCAGAAGACATAAATTCTAGTCCTCACACTATCTCTAGCCACGAGATCCTAGGCAACTCATTTCCCTTTCTGAGTCTCAGTTTCCCCATTCATGGAAGGACTTTGTTGGATGACCTCTAAGAACATTCAGTTCTGATGGTCTGTGGCTCTAGCAAGCATGACCGTATGAAGTCAGAAATCGATTGTTATGAGGCATATCCCCATCATTCTCAAACTGTAAGGAATGAATGGGTTCTGCCTCCAAAACAGAAATACAA